>KV417565.1:31817-57364 GCA_001630335.1 Athelia psychrophila | reverse complement strand
CCACGGAGAACTGAGTGATATCCACCCTTATCAGTGTTTTATCGGTAATTTGATCAATTGCTGATATCTTGTGATCGGACCGTTCAGATTCCGATCAGTGGCCAGATCTGAACTCGCCTTGAAAAATGCTCCCAGATGACCCCCTGATAGTACCCATAGCACCCTGTTGCAAATTTGATCTCCGGTGGCACCACCGGAACACCCATATCTGCTCATCCAGTGATCCAATGGAGATATGGGTTTCAGATTCGGAATCTCCTGAAAATTCCGGTTCGGTGAGGTATGATATGTACACATACCACCCATTTCCAAAATGGGCATATGGTGCCACCACCGAGGACGACTCCCATATCTGCTCACCCACCCATCCAATCAAGAAATGGGTTTCAGATTCGGATTCTCCTCGAAATTCGGCTTCCGGTGAGGTATAACATGATGGGGTATGTGCATATCTATTTTTACCAGCCACCGGAATCGCCTGCACCAGTTACTACGAGCACCCAATCCAAATTTAAATTCCAGATTCAAATTCTACGGAAAATTCCGCTCCTGGTGATATAGGATACATCCTATTCGGAGGTGAAAAATATTTGTACGAAAGCCCGTGAACGGACTAATTGGGCAATACCGTGGGAACCGGGCCATCCCCAGGCACGGGAATGCCGAATAAGGATGTCCCAATGTAGGGGCCACCCATATCCACTGCCATCCCCGGGATCAATTGGTAGGTGGTGGCAATCCCATTTTACCAGCCACCCGCGTCCATTTTGGGCCAGCCACCCGGGTCAGCCACCCAGCCCCGGGGCACCAGCCACCGAGCCCCGGGCCCCTGCCAGGCCAGCCCCGGGCCTGCCAGCCAGCTGGGCAGTAATTGATAATGTGCACAGTAGTAGCTAGACAATAATTACTATTCTATGCAGCAGACAGGTGTGAAATAATCAATTATTGCCCCCAGCTGTAGCTGTAATTTGGACATATAGGCTAACCAGCGGTTGCTGGGGTTATATTGATTTAGTAGGCCAGGTCCACTGAAGAGGCGAATTTTCTCGTGGCGATCCATCCAGCGGGCGCACTGTTCGTCGTAGTTACGCCGGTTAGATGCTCGGTATGGTGTTTTGACGTGTGTGATGTGCAAGCGCTCTGTGACGTCGGAGGTCCACTGGAAAGGAGCACCCATCCACTGGGCATTGTAGACGATGCGGCCCAAGCCTTCAAGCTTGGGTATGTTGAAGTGCGGAATGGGGCCGTTTTTGCCACGGCGGCCACCAGCCAGGATGATCGCGTTCTTGTAATGATGGAATTCGCGGTGTGCCTCAAGTATGGCATAAAGGTGATCGTCGTAAAGGAGAAGGCCTTGGCCATGAAAAATGAAGTCTCCGAGAGATCGTACACTGCAGAGCACCTGATCGTCAACGGCGCCGGCGATGACCGCAACGAGGATCTTCTGGAGATCCCGGTGTTCCCGACCGGTAACCTGCTTTAATTTAGATATACCATTGGCCCAATGGCGGACCCCGACACGGATTTGCAGTGCGCTCATGCGACGATCCAGCTCTTCGCCACCCATGATATTAATCACCCACTTCAGGACATGGTCAAAGTGAAATTTGTGCCATGCATGAAGAACATCTGGCGTGAGGAAGAGCGAAGGCTCAGCAGATCCCCACCCCGCCCAGAAGGGCCGATGAACTCCGTTCAAGCCAACCAAGTAGGACTCGCGAACGAAGAGGGGAATATTGGCAGGGTCAACCTTTTGAAGGACAGCATGAAGGAGATTGAGTGTGTGGTCGCGTGTGCGTGGAGGTTGTTGAGTTGCTTCGCCAAATTGATGCTGCCGCGCTATTGACGTCGCAGATTCGTTGGACCGAACACATGCGATCATGAGTTGCTCGGGGCGATCCCCAATGAAGGACGCGAGAGGCGTATGGCAAGTGCGGAGTAGTCCACATGGATCGGGCATGGTGTGTCCGTTTCTTTCAGCGATCTGAAGCGTTTTCGTGACGATCTCGACTGAGCTGTGGAAGACGCGGGCCACCAAGGCGGCGTGGACAGGGCCAGAGACATTTTTGAATTTAGGTATTGGCATGTAAGCCACGAGCGCGAAGGCACAAGATGAGGCCTTCATACGAACTCCTGCATCGGTGTTGGCCAGAGCGATGAACAAGGGATGCATCTCGCGGTTTCCCGTGCCGACAGTGAGGGGAGTCTTATCTGAGGCAAGAATGATGCCCAACATTGTCCGGCCTTTTGGTAACCGACTCTGAGTGTGCGAATTCAGAAAAGGGGATTAAGAGTAAGGAAACTAAACCTTGGACATACCTGATATTCCCAGGCAAACTTTGCGCTCATGAATTCACCGACAACTGGCAAGCCGTCTTCGTCGATGAGCTTGTAAGGTGTGGTCTCCATGGAGGTCGCAAAGACCGGATTGGAAAAAAGGAACTCTGCAACCTTCAAACCGTCACGCCAATAAAGGATCATTGGTGTTTTTGTAGAGTACCCGGGAATCTTGAGCTCTTCGAACTGCCAGGCAGGAACTTCGGGAAGAACCTCGATTCGGTCACGCAGGGCTCGCGCGGACGCAAAGCTTGGCGGGTCCCTCTTAATCTGAAGCAATAAATATATTGTTAATATTCTGGTCGTCTGGGTAAGAGGGCGCGGCTTACTCGATCTAGCTTCAAAAAAGTATCTATTTCCGCTTGGGTCAGTGAAGAATCCGTAAGCCATTTTGCAAGCTCCCAGTCTCGGCGCGATGAGAAGGGGTAATATGGATTCGAAAGGCGGGCCTTGGCATGTTCATCGTTGGGCCCCTTCCCCGCATGGACTTGCTCCAGTAGGTTGAGGCCACCCGAAATACCCACAGAAGCATTGGGGTGATAGATCTTCGTAAGGCCGGCTATCGAAGTCAGAGGTGGTGGAGTAATGTCCAGAGGAGCCGGAGGCGGAGGAAGTGGATCGAGTTCATCTCCATCTGCACCTTCATAGACAGGAATGAGGGACGGAAGGGCATCGTCTACGGCACTATCAGTACATGAGACTACAAAGTAGTATGTAAACGTACCATCATCATCATCATCATCAACCTCTCCTTCCGCATGGGACTGCCCTTGAAGCATGCTATCGACAATACCCCTAGCCCACTCGGTGCAGGGTGATCCAATCTCTACCAGATGGTCGCAGACATCGTCGTGACTGGTGTATACCAGATTGCAACTAGGATTGGGGCAAGGGTATTCATCTGAGTTACGCTGAAGAACCGTGGTTGGGGGGTTTAGAAGAGAATGGGACATCGCTGTAAGTTGAAAAGTGGTTTGTCGTTGATGACTGTCTTGAGCCCAACATTATCAGCCTTTATATCGAACAAGCTAGGAGAATTCCGTGGACATCGCAGCACTGCATGAGAAACCTAGTGATTGAAAGGGGAAACATAGGGAGGTAGAAGACAGCCACGAAAACGCTAAGTCCAACACACAGAGTCCGTTACATCGGTATTGCAACTTGAGTTCACACCACCACCGCTTCTGCCACATCTTTGCAATTTCTTTGTCTTTCTAAAGCTATCCACTGATGCCTCGAATTCCTTCTGGGGCAGCGATGCCGGAGACTTCAATCACATTTTCTCATAAAATTGCTGGGAAAACTCATATCTCTATGTGCTCTAAGCCTGACCAACTTCTCGTTCCAAAGGTATGTCACCGTTTCATTTTCAGTTATAAAACCTCATCTCAGTCTGTGTAGTTGGCCGCCAAGGCTCATAAGGTCTCCCGGAATGTCATGCGCCGTTCCCTTGCACTTGCGCGTGCCACCCGTAGATCCATTCAGGCAGAAAAGCTCATGTATGACGCTCGGATTGATGAAACGGAGGAGTATCTTGGATGGCTCAGGAGAAAGCGCGACATTTTGGACATACGTGCGCAGGATGCAACCGAGCAGATCGGTGATGTGAGGGATGAAATGGATCTGGCCATGACACCCGAGTGCTCGATATCATCGGACGAAGACGAAGAGGATATCATGCATGCAGAAGCCGTCCGACTCCCCCCATCCTCCGACAATATCGTATCCTCGGACGTATCATCGGACGAGGACGAAGAGGATATCAGGCATGCAGAAGCCGCCCAACTCCCCACATCCTCCGACAATATCGTACCCTCGGACGTACCATTGGACGAAGACAAACAGGATATCAGGCATGCAGAAGCCGTCCAACTCCCCACATCCTCCGACAATATCGTGCCCTCGGACTATTCCTCATCTGCATCAACCGAAGACTCAGCCCACTTCCCTGTTACAACTTCACCGCATCCATCAGAGGACGCCGCTATTGTTGCTAATGCCGCTGATAGCTGGATGCCTGTGACCTATCCCCCGATCTACGAGCGCTGTTCGCACGAGACGAACCATGTGGTCAGGGAGGCAACGTGAAACTAGACGATAACCGCTTTTGTATTTCACACTCTATTCTATGTTTGCAGAAGATATATCGCTTCGTTATACATTCATGATATATATATTGTATGTATGTGCATAGTACATGTACATATGTAGCGTTCGATAATTCCATGTATCCACTTGTGTCAAAATTTTGGGTGGATGACTCTATCACGCATGACCGTGACAGGCCTAGGTTCCTTGCACCAAATCACTATCACTATCACTATCGATGAACTCTGTCCCTTCTTCCAGTTCTCTCGGTTCTCATTTAATATTGTACTACCACCACCCTCGAGAAATCCCTCAATCCCTTCTACACCCTCTGCAACGATGTCTACAGCGCCGCGCAAGACTCGTTCATCCGCCAGGAATGCCAATGACGCCCCTCCCGTTTCCACCACCGGGAACCCCAATGAAGCCCCCACAACAGGAGCTGGAAGGAGTCGCTCAACTGCTAGACGTAAAAATGTTACCGGAGACAGCGCTCCAGCACCATCGACTTCCAGGGTGGCCTCCGGTTCCAGGGTCAGAGGAGCACGTCAAGCAGGGGGGGGGACGGTAAGCATGCACAACTATTTGTTATTGCAAGGCTTGCTACTAACACGGGCACACATTTACAGGTCCAACCTACTCCTGGGACCAGTGAGGTTATTCGCCCAACTGCCTTTGCTCCTGGGGAGTACCAGAGCACCTACGGGCCGCAAGAGGTCCCTACCGCTTCACCACCGTTCACTCTCCCCATCGACTTTCAGCCTTCTGGCACAGCCCAATGGGTGGATCAGTTACAACCGAACGTGAGCATCAGCCTACTATCTTACCAGCTCCGACACTCATTTTCACATCAGCATGTACAGCAATACTTCCAGCCACCTCAGCAGCCGCCTCAGCAGTATGACACTCTCTTTCCGTTCTCGATGGGGCCTCAGCAGCCGCAACAGCTGCAGGACTCTATCTTTCCGTTCCCGATGGGGCCTCATCCCAACACGCAAGCCCATTATCAATGGGACGACGACGACGACGACGAGAACAGTTACGATCACACCAATTACTGGGGCGCCGAATCCTTCAACCAGCTGCCTTCCACGAGTAACAATAACAGCTTGAGCACCCAGTTTACGCCGATTGCGCCACCATCCTATCCACCGCCTCAAATACATACAAGCCAAGGAGCTGACCGCGCAGCTCCCACTGCCAATCCCACAGTGGCTGCCTCTGTGCATCAAGAGACTTATGGATTTGATACCACTGCTCTGCAGACACTGTTGCGCCAGCGAATGGAGACTCCTCTGACGGTAATGTTGATTTACAAATTGATGCTTCATACTTACTGACGGTTCTCTAGACACAAGGGACAACTAGAGATGTACTGTCGGTTTCACGCTCACAACGCAACCCCACGCGGACACCAGCCCCCTACGATCTCGCACGTCGTCGCTCAGTTGCACCGTCTGCACTATCTGATGGGAGCTCGGCGCGGCGCAGCTTTGCCGACACATCTGTTGCCGAGTCAACTTCCACGAGTCAGACCTCGGATCGTTTTATTACGCGGACAACATCATCTGGGATCGATAGGCAGTATCGCAAAGTGACGCGTCAGAGTGGACTACCTAAACCGGAACCCGATGTGGATGCTAAGGACAAAGACAACATCACCCAAGCGTGCAATTTATTCATCGCGACCATGTGTACCACTAACTGCTGGCCTGCTAAAGGCCAGCGGAATCTGATACTTGCACAAGAATCATTGGCCCAGGCCAATTCACAAGCACGTCGTGAAAAGCGGCTTCAAACTGAGGAGAGTACGGCTATTCTGCAGAAGGTATGTTAATATGTGGTCTTGTATAGAGTCGCCGTGTACTAATTGTTTAACTATACAGATCAAACATGCTGGATCTCTCTGGCGTGGTCGGCTGAAGGACAAGATTCTCGACCTCATGCACGAATGGAACACGCGGCCATCAGCTATGCGAATCGAAGCAGACAGTATGCAAGAAGAGCAAATCAGAGCATTCGTAGCTCGGAGGGTATCCGAGCTCCTCTTTCAAGACGCGTTTTGTAATTCCGGCAAAGATGAATGGGTACGTTGATATATCTTTACGGAAAATCAATACTAATGTATTCGGCCTCAGGGCCATGACGCCATTTATAACCAGCCAGCATTTCTCGAAGTTATTAACCAATATTTCTTCGGGGAAAACGGTATTGCCACTCTCGTGCCTGCGGCCTTCAGCAACCAGTTCCCCGCACCAGCTTTGGCATTCACACGAACAATGGTAGGTCTTTCTATTCTCGACGGTTCTGTAATTGAGCACTTACTTAAAATTAGGTGAGATGTGTGCTACGAGCAACGGTGACGGGTGTTCATCAGTCTATCTCCCTGGGTGATGAACATCGGAGTGACTATAAGACGGATCTCAAGAAACTTATGGAGTACCTAGGAGAACCAGATGAGGATGGCCATATCAACGTATATCATAGGCCAATTGTCAAAAAATTGCTTGAGGATATTGCCATACGCGGCAAGTGAGTTTCAAATCATTTTGATGCTCAAATTCTTTCTAATTACGATTTCTTAGTCAACTTATGGGGGCACCCAACATCTCACAGACGGGCTCCATCCTCGCCGCCTATGATCACATCGACACCCATATCCCGATACCTCAGGCTGGTCCAAGTTCCGAGTCTCATGTTCCAATGATCGAGGCAAGGGGTAGTGATGTGGATGCTGAGGGTGAGAATGATCTATATGCGTAAAACTAGCTACTTCATCGATGCACATGCACTCTCTTGTATCATCATCCCAGGAATATATTGTATCTGTTATCCTATCTCTTATTTGATCAAAGATTGTGTACGCAAACCCATCTTACATCCACCGGCGCGCTTCGTTCGTTTAAAGTTGGATCTCATGCCAGTGGCTGGCTTCTATGCTAGTGGCTAGCTTCTCGAAGTGATGGCACTCCATTCTACCTATACATGGCTAGTACCGCCCCTGAGAGTGTTAAAAACCGTTAAATCATCTAAAATCATCTAAGCCTCGGCTACCATTTCCCTGATGACTCGACGTGCAAATCATGTCCTCCACGAGAAACGTGCTGTAGAGCCTGTCGATTGGGTCAACGTTGGCCGTCTCCAGCCCAGCCACGTTCTGCCCATGCGATTCGGTCTCAGCCAACAGAATCTGCACATGATCGAGGAGATGTTGACGGCTATCTCGCATCCCGACTCACCAACCTTCGGTCGCCACATGTCCACTGCTGAAGTCAACGACGCATTCGCGCCCAGCAAGGCTACGCTCCACTCCATCGTAGATTGGTTAGGGTCCGCGGGTATCGTCAAGGAGCGTCTACGCTTGACGCACAACGGTGCATGGGTTGAGCTGAATGCCACAACGGCGGAGATGGAGGATCTGCTGGACACCGAATACCATCTCTACGTTCACGCCGAGACTGGTGCGGAGCAGATTGGATGTCACTCGTACTCCGTACCGGCACACGTCAGCAAACACATCGACCTGATTCGGCCGACAGTTCACTTCAAGCACAAACCGCCCAAAACAACATCAAAGAACCATCTGAAGAAGCGGATGTCCATGCACCTGGGAACTCAGCACAGCAGCCCTCAGTCCGGCGATTTGGCATCGGCACCGAACGCCAATGGCAGTGACCTGGCCCACTGCAGTCAGATAATCACGCTCGATTGCTTGCGCGCGCTGTACAAGATCAACTACACACCCACACAGTCCAGCATCAACTCTTTCGGGATCGGTGAGTGGTCTATGAGCCTCCACGCCGGACAAAAATCAAGTTTGGACTTGGTTTATGTCTTGCACGCGTGATCATCGATGATCATCGGTGATCACCAGTGATTTTCTGTGATCACGGGTAAAATCACTGAAAAATCACGGCTCACAGAAAATCACGGATGATCATTCGTGATCATCGTCGTGCGCAGCCACCGAGATCATTGAAAATCACTGAAAATCACTGAAAATCACGCATGATCATCGATGATCATCCGTGAATTTTCAAAACCCGTTCGCCAATGACACTAAATGTCAAAGAGTCAAACATTAAATGACCAAATACGAAACTCAAAACTCATCCCCCATGCGTGATCACGCATGATCATTGAAAATCACAGAAAATCATCCGTGATCATCGATGATCATCCGTGAATTTTCAAAAACCCAAAATATGTGCCATTATTGTCCGGTACCGGCCTTCAAAGTGGTCTTGATATCTTCCAGATTTATCGTCGCTGATCTTTGGATCTGGATTTAGTGGAAATCGGTGATGACTCTTATGAGCCCGCCGATCTTGATATGTTTTACAAGTGAGTCAAAAATACCTCCAGGTACCACCTGATCCTTAGGGGAGACCTCCAGGAAATACGCACCATCTCTCGTTGGCTCTCGCCCCACGAGCGTCTTCATCGACGGAGGAAAGCTTGTCGCCAATGAGACTGCTGTTGACCACGACGAATCCGACCTCGACATACAGTACGCCTCTGGCCTCGTTGCGCCTCTGACCCTTACCCTCTTGCAAGTTGGTAATGGCGCCGGCTCATACGATGATTGGCACCCTTGGCAACAGATTTGCGATGGACAAATGGTCTCGGAGAGGGGGTTTCTATGTTATGAAGAACCCCGTCTCTGAGACCTTTTATCGCACGATGTATCGCCGTGATCGGCGTGGCTTCCGGGCCTCCGATCATCCGCCGATCGCGCGTTCCGCAATTCGATGCATCTTGCTTTCTCTGATGCATCGTGCCTTCTCGATGACTCTTGCTTTCTCTGATGCATCGTGCCTTCTCGACGATTCTTGCTTTCTCTGATGTATCCTGTCTCCTTCGATGTATCTTACGATGCCACCTTCTTTCGGACTTGAGCGTAAATTACTTCGCTACTCCTTTGTACTCTCTCTCTATCACCCTAATCATTCTTGCTTAACTATGACCTCCCGTGATCGAAAACGCCAGCAAGTAATCGGGGGACACGGTCAGCACTTTATCACCCCTAAGAAAGCACGCACCGTCAGCAGAAAAAGCGCGAAGATATACCTGACACAGCAACAACCTGGACTAGCAGCCCACTTACGCACAAAGTTCCAAAGCCTTGTTGGAAACCAGCACGAATCTCAAACTCAAGAGACTGCGTGGATGGATATAGACGAGGAGGTGAGCCCAGACCTCGCAAATGACGACGAGCCATCTGCAGTCCACCCGGAAGATGAAGAGGCGAGAGCAGCTCCGCCCAACGCCGAGACGTTGAATCCCAAACGCCGTATAATCCCTAACACAGCGGCATATGATCTGTATCGCAAATGGACAACCATCGTCCCAGGCCTGGTTGAAGAATACCTACGGTACATGAACTCGACGATCGGGAAACCCGTTGGGTCTGGTTGCCCAAGCGAGCTCTTCAGGTCGGAGTGCAACTGCGGTCATCTGAAGGTGAAGACATCGTCGTTGACATGTCTCTTTTATGATCGTGAGTGCTTGTACACATTAAATTGATATATATATACTAAATGTCTACTCAGATTTTCGGACGGTGAAGGTTCACAGTTGTTTCTGTCAATCAATCCCTCGTCAATTGGTCAAACATGGCCTGTTCCCTTCGGCGCCGGAGCAACCACGGGTAGCCGTAGCCTTGGAGCTCCTCGGTCTATATCGCGCGCTCTTCGAGCGATCCTGCGACGCCGTGAATGCCCTTGCCGACAGTCTTCACTCACACTACACTCGGCGAGGGTTCCATGCGGTGGATAAGAAGGTATGTTCACATGTGTTATTCTTCTACTGCTACTTATCTAAAGACATAGGGAGACTATGTTGATGATCCTTGGCGCAGAAGCTTGGGCGCAGCCATTCAGTGGCACGACACGTTGCAGGTGGAGATACAGGACAAGGTTGACGCGGCCTTAAAGGAGACGGCTGCCTTTGTGAAGGCATTCAAGGCCCCTGAAGACGCGCAGACGCCTGGCGAGGATAACATGAAGGAGGATGGTCCTACGGCCACAGAAGCCTCTCGGCTACTACAAGGTCGATGTCCGGCTTGCTTTGCGGGCCGAAAATGGGGCCGATCTTTCAACGAGTGAGTTGGTCCATTTTAAAAATCAAACAGCTCTGTATTAACTTATTATCTAGAGGCGGGGATTTTCATATGTCAATTGACGGGAATCATCACCACCGTCATCAGACCTCATCAGGGGACTCACCCCATTTTTACGATCCTCGCTACTTTCTTTCTAAGGAAGAAGTAGATGATGTAGGCCGTCACATTGACGAGGCTCGCAAGCGGCCCGCCCGCAAATATAAGCTCAAGGTTCCAGAGGAGGCTATCAACGAGTGTCACGACTCACATACAGCCGCCAACGCCAACAAACAAAAGGCAGACATGGGGAATTTCGACGACACTGGTGTCGCGGCGCTAGTCTGCCGCCATGGCATCCCGATATTCTTCGCTAACATGGATACGCCGGGTGAACAGCAGAAATATGCGATTGCGCTTATTCTGCGGGTTTTTAGAGAGTTACCGCCTCATGCCGTCGGCGCATTCCTATATGATATTGGCTGCGTTTTGGATGTTTCAATCAATAAGGTACGGGAGAGCGACTATCAAATTATTCATATTTGCTAACAATACTACATACTTACAGTTCGACATCCTGCCAGAGGATATCATGCAGCGGATCATGTTTGCGACAACGGCGATGCATGCATATGCACATCAGTGGTCATGCCAGCTGATGTATAACCCGCGTCTCAAACCAGGGTTAGGTCTCAGCGATGGGGAAGGCGTGGAGCGCTTGTGGTCTCGAATGCGACGGCTCATTGGCGTCACGAGAACAGTGGGGGTAAGGCATCTATTTTCTGAATGAATGGATGCTAATTTTACTATCAGCGCCGCCGTCGGATATGGATACTCGACCGGCAACTTACCTTTATAGGTTTTGACATGCGTGGTTTCCTCGGAGACTGGATCAATCGCAAGCTCAATTCCGGTGTCGTTGCGATGACGAAGGATAGTGAGCAGGTAATACGTGAATGTGGAGCGACAGAGGAAGAGCTGCGCAAGCAGTGGGCACTTCAGGTCGAGGCACAAATATCACTGCGTGCTCGTAAGTACAATTTGATGCATCAAAACTTTCGCTGACGTACCGGTTCAGATGCTCCTAAACGCCTCCAAAAGGAGATAGACACAGTACTGGCCCTACAAGAAGACGTAGCCGCCGTCGAGAAGGTGATCGAAGATGCTCGCAGCACCCTTTCTGCTGGCGGCGAAAAACTTGCTCGTACAACGAAAGACAGTCTACAGCATCTGCGCGACCATCATCAGCAGCTGCTCGCTGGCGTCGAAAAGCTTTATACATCTCTGAATATCCACGAAAAATTCCCTGAGCTTGAAGGTGTTGACGTGAACTTTGTTCGGACGTTACTTCTCGCCAGGGATCTGAAAATCAACATTCGCAAGCGCGCTATAGGGAGCTTCTTAGAGTGGGAGAGGCTTGATCAAGCGGTCGGGGGAAAGCACCAGGCTTTAGGTACGGCACTAGCATTTTATTCAAATGTCTCGTCTAATAGTTTTTTTAAAATAGGAACGAAAGCGCACCAACGCACCCGCCAGGCCATCACCAAGCGCAAGCCCGCTCTTCTCAGAGCCATCCACACCTTCAACCGGTATTGCGCGAAGCTGGCGGATCTCCATGATCCGTCGTGGTCCATACCGCTGCCCCAGCCACTGCCAATCAACCTATCTGACCTCCGTGACAGATCAGATTTGATGGAGGACATATGGATATCGCGGAGGGAAGAAGATCTACCTCGGTGGCTGGCCGACACAAACATCCGTCAAGGCATGCGCGCATTACTCAAGAAGGACGCGTGTCTATGGGAGCGTCGGCGCTTGGGCGGTGAGGCGGACAATCTCTGTAGATGGTTAGGGATGGAACTGGCCGCAGTCGAGCTGGCTATTCGTAAACCTGAATGTGAGTCTTCTCATCATCATCATCTTCATTCATGACCTGATATACCTTGCTCAAGATTCCTCCTTGAATGTTCTCTTAGCCGAACATCGACGACAGCTGCTCTTTCTGGAGGGGCGCTGGTCCACGCCATTTACCTCCGCAGTTCGACTCCGCACTGCTGTTGCACAGGCCACTCAAGTTGCACAGATCCTGGCCGGCGAAGACACGACACTGGTCCTCGATTGGATGGTCCCTGCGATGGCGCAAACCATTATTACTGTCGACAATGATGACGACAATACTATCGACAACGGCAACGCGAAAGCCGTTCTATTAGATAGTGACTTACTCATTGCTGAAGACGACCTCCCGGGTGTGGACGACATATACAATGATGAAAATATCATCGAGACTGCCTCTGCTGCGATCTCTTGGGCTGTTCCAGTGAGTCTTCATCTCGTTCCTGCCTTAATTAATACTGACTGCTCACAGGAGAATCTGAACATCGATCCAATCCGTCAATATATCTGCAGAACAGACGATCTGAATCCAGTACCTACGATTGGTACTTTCCACCCTCGAAAACTCTTGCCCCGGCCGCCTAGTCGCTTTTTCACCAGCTTCGAGAGCGATACGTTCCAGCGATTCCTATCGCCGACTGCACTCCTCAGCGGCGACAGCCTCAACGGTGCTGCTACACTTTTGCATAGACAGCTTCTTGATGGCGACGTCATCGCGGCTAGGTCTGTAGCTATACTCTCAACACATGATCTGGTACGCGCTCGATACGGTTCGCCTGACGAGCAGCTTTGGCGAAGTACAAAGCATACCGAATACTGGGCCAAAAGTGTTTGGATTTTACCGATACACCGGCCGGAATCACACCACTGGGTTGTTTGTATTATTTACCCTGCGGAGAAGCGCCTGCATCTGTTTGATAGCTTTGCGAGCCGCCAGCCATGGTATGCGGATTTAAAGGTAATCTTAGCTATAACCTCTACACTACCTCATGCTAACGCTTCTCTAGATTATCATAAATCTAGTGGCTCGGTTGAGCTGTGTCGCTCGCCAGCAAGGCCATCCTTGCTTGCAGTATGATTTTACTGGGTGGACAGCGCAGCCACTGCTGGCCAGTTGTGCCCAACGGAACGGATTTGATTGCGGGGTGTGGGTCTTAGCCGTGATGCAGTCTGTAATACGAGGGTATGATACCACATCGCTTGAGGACACAGACATATCGGCTTTTAGAAAACACATATTACACTTAATTCTCAAGCTACCCGAGCGGTAGATAGAACCTATTTACATATAATACATATTCATAGTTCGCATATGCAGACCAAGCAGTCAAGTCCCTATGCGATATTGAAGATACCCCAGACTTCCAGTAGTACAGTAGCCCGTTAGCGACTTGCCACCATCCGATTTTCAAGAGCCCAGGTGCCTATCATGTACACTGTCAGCCTCCTGAAAGTTGCAACGATGAGGGAGGAGACACCTTCGCGACTTGCCACCATCCGATTTTCAAGAGCCCAGGTGCCTATCATGTACACTGTCAGCCTCCTGAAAATTGCAACGATGAGGGAGGAGATACCTTCAGCAACGATGAGGGAGGAGCCGCGACAAGATATGATGATCTGAAGCATCGCAGTCCCAAAAAAGGAGTGCGAGAGTCCCAAAAAGGGAGTGTGGCGCTTGTTTGTCCAGCCACACTCACCTAGTATATCCCCATGCATCTTCCACAGGCCAATCTGTGCCTTCTCAAAGGTCTTAACAGTTCTTAAATGCCTTATAGTATCGATTCACTAGGTCTGGTCCGGTGTTGTCATTACGGTATTGCTAAACTCGCTGCATATTGATTGTGTACCCAATCAACAGTCTTGCCAAGGTCGTGGTGCACTTGCTGTGCAGATGCGATTGAATCGCCTTCACCAGACCGTCCTGTTGTATGTATATAATGGTTAGAAAATATGTCTCTACGTTTCCCGTGCATAGGGAAGATATAGGAAGCTGAATACCTGAAATTGAGCGAAATTCCACTACAGATGCCCATATGCGAGAGGAATGAAGACCGCAGATAACGTAGAATTACCTCAAGACTGTATCTATAGTATGCCTGATTATGTTGCAGAAGACCGCTTCGAGAACGGAGGTGATGTGCGAACTCGGGATGGAAAATGACAGGTTAGAAACAAGCACATGTACAGATATCTTGTGGCTTGTCTTGTTAAACTCAATTTTGCGATATTGCAATAGCCACTCCCTATAGACGTCGAGCAAAATTTCTTGCGGCTATTCATTAGTATGTAAATGACATGTCTAGGCACTCAGAATAATTTATTTTGTGCTGTGGTCGTCCTGGGATCTTGAAAACTGAAGCATATGAACGGCAGTGAGCCTGTTCGATTCATCAATGCTCATCTGATGACCTTCGGGAGACATCCTTTTGCCTCGAAATTAAATACAAGATGCCGTGCACCCTTTCCGATCAGCATTAGCAGTATCTGAGGTGTTTTCAGGTAATATATACCAGCACAGAAATACATTACAATCACACTGGTGTTCATGATAAGTGCTCCGTTCAAATATCGGTATCAATGATCGAAACACGATGCATCTTGGTGATCGGATGCATCTGACATCTAACTTTCATCTTCCCCTCTACTCGCACCCCAAATATCCAATAATTTATCGAATGTTTACAGCAGACATCGCGCTATGGAAACATCACATAACGACGGCTGGGGGATATAAGAGGTGAGCTTGATGTTGAAATTTCCCCCCTTTCCCCAGCTCACTGTGTCTCTGCGACGCTCAACTTACAGTCTTCCCTCGCTTTTCAACTCTGTCCAATCGCCCAAAACTCTTAGCAACACCCTAGGCAACCAGGTAAGATCTCGCTTTCGCTTTCGATTTCACCGCAAGCTAACAGCCGTTGCAGAAATGGCCCAGGACAAAGATGCACCAGTCCCAGGCCGTCGTAGGGGCTCATCAGAGTACTCAATATCCTCTGGTACCCTCGATGCCATGAATACCGTAGACCTGTCGACCCCAGCGAAGTCTGAGCGTGACGAGGTGCCATTTGGCGTCAAGCGGGACGACGACTCCGAAGTGCCGCCTGGTAGCTCCATGTCTAAACGGAGGCTAAGGTCAGAAGATACATCAGCTGTTATCCAAGCCACTCGTCTGCGCTCCAATGTGAAAACCACCCCCAACGCGTCAAAATCGATCAAAAACGCGCATGAACGGCGCGCTCAGCAGACCCCGGACAACGGCATCAACTCCCCTCCAAATCCAAGTCCCCAGTCGGATGGAGACACCGCCGATCCCTTCACTTCACCCAACACTGTCTTCAGTATGTTCGGTTCTCAGGAGAGCACCATGCATTCAACTTTGCCGTCGCTGCCAGTGCAGCAGCAGCAGCAGCAGCAGCAGCAGACAGACTTCGTTCTCCCTCAGGATTTGGGCATGTACACGGCGTCATCGGACTATGTTGATCCCAACCTGTTCGCTGAGTTCCTCCCGGAGAGCAAGTCTGACAGTGGTTCAAGCGCCGCATACGATCAGCAATGGATGCCGCCGCCGGTCGGACTATCATCTCGCAATATGCCACCACCAATCGCTCCCTACGCAACAAAGCCGCAGCCAGAAGCTTATGTGCAGCACACCCAGCAGTATCCTCAGCGGTACCCCTCGCGCGAGCTGCAGCCGCTTGGATATGCGGTTTACCCGTCGCACGGAAACTCAGGTTACCACCAGTACCACCATGCCGACTACCCACCGCACCCACCTGGTCTTCGCGGGCCGCTCGCCTCTTCCGTCAATAGCATGATGATGCCCCCATCGATGTCGGACCCTCAGGTCACTTATGGGGACAGTGGTATTCACGCGCCCCCACCATCGCCCTTGCTTAGGCCGCCACCTATGCATATCCTACCCCCCCAGCCGTTCATGAACATCATTCCCCCCACTCCATTTGACAAAGGGAAGGAGCGAGCCGTGCAAGAGGGGACTCAACCACAGCCTCACACGAACGTCGCACCAACTCTCCCAGATAAGGGGAAGCAGCGAGCTGCACAAGAAGTGAAAGGAGGCTCGCATAGGATTTCCGGGCCCCAATGCACCACACCATCTCCTCCGACAGCTGAACCGCAAGACCTCCAAGACATCGGGATGTCGGCTTTCAGCAGCGCATCTGAAGCCGACGAAGGCGGACGTTGGAGAGATGATACATTGGAAGCCAGCTTAGACGTCTTCAATGCGATGGACGCCAACCTTCACGCTTTCTGTGCGCAGTACGGCGTCAAATTTAGCCGTGCTGTCAAGGAGTACAGCAAGCGGCACAACGTCAAGCTACCTGCGGGAAATCTGTGGAATACTTACTGCCAAATGCACGCCCACCCTGACTATACCCAGTGCGAGCTTGATCGCGTCAAGATCACCACCTCGGCCTTTGACGCGCTATCATCGGACGACCAGCAGCGAGTGCGCTCAGAATGCTGGGCGGCCTTCCAGAAGACCTTCAGCTCCAGAAACGACTGCCGTATCGCCCTGGATTTATTCAGGGATATACTCTCTGTTGAAGAGAAGGAGCATGGGACTACGCTAGCGCGACGTGAAAAGCAATTCAATGTGACAGTGAACAGTTTCACCCATGCGGTATGTATTCAATTCTCATCTCCATCTAATATATCTCCCTAACAGTTTTGACTACAGGCTGATATTGCTAGTCGTGAACAAGACATCGAGTATATCATGTTTTTTAGTGGCACGCATGTACATTCGGACCAAGCCCTCGTCTCTATCAAGATGAGCAATGGCATGAATGGGGTGAGTTATATTCTATTTAATTATTGATATAGCACTTACCGGAAATTCTCACAGTTCCTCGAGGACATATGCAAATCTAGCGTCGATAAAATGAAGGGGCATATTATGTCTTGGTGCTTGTAAGTATTTGGCGGCTTTAGTAAGCATGTATATACTGACGTGTCATGCAGCGCTCATAAATCGAAAGAGATCGCTTATCTCGATCGTTTGGGCGGCTCATCAGTCATGGGAAGCCCATTGTCTTCAACGTCCTCGCTGCAGCCCTCACAAGTCGTCGAAATTACTCCTGCGCTCGAGGGTGCAAAGCCATCTACGAAAGCGCGGACACTCTTACGAAGCCAAATGGGTGCGTCTCATCTCTTCATCTCATTGCCGCACACTTTGTTCTGATATCGCCTCTTGTAGTCGCCTCAGGTTATCAGCTGGCTGATGGCCAGAATGTGCCGTGGTTGACCCTTTCCATGGGCTGCGCTCAAAGTGGGGTGGTGTGCCGCAACTGGCCTCCCGATTGTCGCTTCCCGTCCGAGTTCGAGAGGAGCGATAGAGGTATCGAAGGCGCTCCCGTCAAAGAGATCCGTGCCCTGGTGGCACAATTCCAGGACAGTAAACACCCCCTGACCTTCCAGAAAGTCGAGAAACAGGCTGACCGGCAAGGTAAGCTTATAATTATATCACATCTTCTCCATCATCTCACCACGACTGCAGCACTCGTCAACAGTGTTCTTCCGGTTGTGACTACCTATATCTATGGAAAGCCTCTGCAGCGCCGTGTTCTATTCGCCAACAATGTTGTCAAGATAATCTATGTGGATCCGAAGTTGAATCCGGACGCCTCAGGCCCTGCTACGTCTCAAGCCGCCGCACTTGACCCCTTGCCCTCGAGCGAGCTGACAGCGCTCGAATTCAGCAGTTCAAGCTCGCCTGACCCTTCGCCTTCACCCGAAAAGCGCCAACCTGCACGCCGAATCCAGCCCGCTCGCAACACAGAGCCCGGCAAGACGTCCAGCGCACCTAGCAAGCGGACGATCCATGCGGTTTCCCCCGGGAGCGCCGACTCTGATGGCGAGTCGCCTCCAAAGCGTGCTAACACCAAGCGCACCAACGGCAAGCTTCCAACCTCCGATTCCAGCATGGAAGTGAGCGAGATTCAGCAGCCGCCGCCGACGACGACGACAGGAAAGGCTTCCGCAGGTCGCAAGAAGACAGCCGCTGTGACCAGCAAAGCCAAAACAGCGACAAAGAAACGCCAGCCCAAATCGCAGAAGTATGTAATAGAGGACTCGGACGATGAGGAGGAGGGCAAAGAGAAGGGCAAAACGGCGGAAGATGAGGCTAAGGTTGTCCCCGGTGCGTGTATTATATATATTGTAGCTTGTTCCTCACACTAACCTATCACCGCAGAGCGTCCTAAGCCCAGACCCCGCCGCCAGGCCGGCAAGGATCTCGTACCCGCTCCATTATCCTCACTCTCAGGGCCTGCGGCGCCCTCAACACCACGCGCCGTAAATTTGACGCTACCACTACTACCCGCACCCCCATCAACGGACCTAGCTACCCCCAAAAATTCTTCGTCGCGGCTTCAACCGGAGTCCCAGCGTCAATCCTCGTTGCCTCGAGGGGATCCTGAGCTTCAAGCCGCTTTGAAACGGCATTGCGCTCCCAACCTGCCTAAAACCTCTGCGCCATTCAAGAAGCTGACATTTGCCCCTCTAGAGCCACTTGAGGCTCGTCCAGGCAAGCCAGTACCAGCCATCATGCTGGCAGTCGCCTCTGCACCAACCCCACAAGAGCCTCGTGTAGCTCGTGCAGACACGCCTATCCCCTCAGCGCTTCTACCTCGCGGCTCAACTTCAGAATCGGATGCTGCCACAGCACAAGCGGATGCCCAGAGGTCATCCAGTGACGCGCGCTCGGCTGGCCCGCCATCGGTTGCTTCCAGCAATGATTCTACCGGCGGACAGTTAATGACGCGCGAAAGATCAGGGCCGTATCCTGAGTACGGCAGAGGCATTGACGACGGGGCGTATCAGGGCTACGGACACGCCGAAGGTCACTACGATGGCCGCGTCGAAGGCCGCTACAATGGGCGCGCCGAAGGTCGCTACGATGGACGTGCCGAAAGCCGTTACGATGGACGTGCCGAAAGCCGTTACGATGGACGTGCCGAAGGCCACTACGATGATCACTACTTTGATGATCGATATGGTCCTCGCGGGTTGCACCCTTATTCAGGATATTCCGCCGCGCCGCCAACAAGGGGAGAAGACATGGATTCTCGCAGTTATCGATATCCTCCAGCCTCGTATTATCCACCCCAATCTCACAGGCCGCCATCACGCCACGACTACAGGCACTACGAGAACGCGGCCTCTCGATACACTCATTCCCGCGAGCCATCCCCAGGCCTACCTGGTTCTCATCAACGAGACACTCACATGCAGCCGCCATCGCCATACATAGGTTATGCGGAACCACCATATCGCCCATCGGCTCCTCCACCACATCGCCAAAGGCACCCTGACGCTACCATGCTCGGTCGTGTAACTTCACCTCAGGCCGGGCCTTCGCGCTTGGCTTGACCTGTTTGTGTTCCAGGAGCCTTCAGTCGGACTCTAGTCATTGTGTTTATTTTGCTAATTTTTTGTTTTTGCTCCCCGCGACATACCTTTACTTATATTTCTTGGTCAGCATTTGCTATTTGCTGAATCTTTGTTCTCGTTCTCTGCTGTCATTGTGTTTCTATTTGCCATTTGTTTGTTCTCGCTCTCCGGTACTCATCTATACTACATATCTACTGTGACCTCTGTTTTCCTTGTCGGCATTTGCTATTTGCCATTTGTTTGTTCTCGCGCTCCGGTATTCATCTATACTACGTACCTACTGTGACTTCTGTGTTCCCTTGTCGGCATTTGCTATTTGCTGATTTCTCGCTGAATTAATTGAACTTTTTGATATTTATAAACTTACCCTAAGATGATATGATGCATCAAGCTTCAGATACATCGGATGTCAAAAATATGCATTGCGCTGGATGAATATTTACTAATCATATGTATGGGATGCATCTGGAATGCGCTGTACCCAGCGGATGCATCTAATATTGACATGGGATAAAATATTACATCAAGGTCTACGTGATGCATCTGGGATGTGTTGTACCCGGCGGATGCATCTAATATTGGCACGGGATGAGATTTTACATAAGTGTCTGCAGGATGAATCAGGGATGCGCTGTGCCCGATACTGGACGGCGGATGCATCAGGGACACGCTGTACGCGATGCATCTGAAAGGGGCCAACCATATCGGGATTTTGGTGAGAGCCATCATGCGATGAAAGGTCTCGAAGAGGGTGTTCTTCGTAACATAGAAACACCCTCTTAGAGACCATTTGATCATCAAACATCTGCTGCCAAGGGTGATGATTGGCTGGATGCTGTCGACGGCTCCTTCTGCACTTTCGACGGCGGTGATCCCATCGACCCAACCCCAATCAAACAGCTGACTTGCGGTGTTGTGGATCCGCCCTATGTCGTGTCGGTCTCGTACGGCGAATCAGAGAGGGACTTCCCGCCCAAGTACCTGACCAGACAGTGCACGGAATATGCGAAGCTGGGTCTGATGGGCACATCCATCCTCTATGCGTCTCAGGATGAGGGTGTGGCGCAGGGCGGCGCCGATGGCGACGTGTGTCTCACCCCGGACGGACAGCAAAGTACAAAGGGAAAGCGATTCAAGTACGTTTACTGTATCTTGTTTGGCGTGGTGCAGATAACTGATGCATCATCCCTAACAGTCCAACGTTCCCAGCGACGGTATGTCCATGCTCTTCTCTCTGAATTGGAGCGCTCAACTAATTCTTATCCCTACCAGTGTCCTTATGTCACAGCTGTCGGAGCCACGCAAATGGTCAACGGCTCAAGTACCGACGATCCCGAAGTGGCCTGCGAGAGCACAATCCGCTCCGGTGGGGGTTTCTCCGACATATTCGAAATGCCGGACTACCAAGCCGCCGCCGTCACGAACTACCTACAATCCACCCCACCCCCCTATCCCGCCTCCGTCTTCAACAACTCCGGCGTTGCGCGCGGGTTCCCAGATCTCTCGGCCAACGGGGCATTCTTCGTCACCGCTGTCAACGGTACTTTCCAATCTAGTTTCGGGACATCAGCATCCGCGCCTGTGGTGGCATCGATTATCGTGCTCATCAATGATGCGCGCCTCGCCGCCGGGAAGAAACCGATTGGCTTCTTGAACCCGATCATCTACTCGGAATCTTTCCAAGCTGGGTTCAACGACATTGTGAAGGGAAACAACCATGGGTGTGGGACGCTAGGATTTTCCGCTGTGAAGGGATGGGACCCCGTCACAGGTCTGGGCACACCCAACATGGAGGTTTTAATGCCGCTGTTCTTGGCGCTGCCTTGAGTGTCATCGTCAATTCCCTTCGCATTACCTTTGTTATACGGGCATTTGGTTTTTTTTCAGTTTGCTACTTGCCACATTCAGTGTATCTATATCTCAGCGGATCGCCTGCACGGACTTTTAATTTAAAACAATTGCCTATAGGCTCCCTTTACATTAAACACATAGCGGCAATTGTCATTATTATTATCATGCACTACATGTAGATTCTAAGATGAACGGTGTACTCGAAGCAAAATCCGGGGACCCCGCCCATTTCCCGCCCTGTTTGCGGTAATCTCAGTTTGATACTGAAGGGTCAAGGAAAGCCGAGAACTGAGAACATCTAATCGACTGGGAGGTTGGTCCATGGACTTTGCGGCGTGTGGTATGGTTACCGGGTAACATGGAAGCGGCAAATTTGTGGCATACTTAGAGCCTCATAAAGTGGAATGGTTAGAGGTCACTGGTATTGTGTGTCCACAATTTGTTGCCACCAAGTAGTGCATGATAACTATTGTGTGTCAGAAGCCCCCGACCCTGAGCAAGCTGCCGAAGACACATCAGATATCATTGTCCCAGGTTGGCTGGGCTGGAGACTCGGTGCTCATCTAAATTTGGTGGGATAGGCAAAAAAATGATTCAAAAATGTTGATTACACTCTCTACAAAATCCTTCTCTATACTACTGTCTACATGTGCGCTTTCCGAGATGCCTGTAGCCGCGAGAGGCTCGAGAGCTGGGAGCTGCGGGTGGTTTGCTAGTGGCATCGGGAGTAAGAAAAGCGGGAATACCAAAGTCAGTGATGGCATATGATATTAATTTAACGCAACTTGTTCGAATCACTGTCCACGAGCCACCGCATAACCATCTAGGACAAGACGAAGGAGAAAATTAGGGACGATGGGGGAGGTACGATGTGGCGAGCGCAGGGCGACGTCAAGGGCGGGGCGACGTCGAGGCCAGGCGGCATGGTAATAAGAGAGGAAGAAGCGACGGGCACTAATGTGCGGGGCGGCGCGTCGCAAAGCGCGAATGTCACATGACCCCGCCGACAGAAATTTCAGATCTCATACTTACAAAGAATTTTCTGGCTTATCTCACTTATGAACTGGTCCTGTACACGATCTCACCACTCTTTTATCGAGGCGGTCCGCGCCACTACGGCCCGACAACCGCGGACGATGATTCCGACAGTGTGCTCACCGAGGCGTCGGCTCTCCTCCGGAAACCCCCACCGACTCGCGCCCCCGCTTCCCCAGCATGACCTCCACATTCTGTCCCGCCGGCGCCGATCCCGCTGACGAAGACGTCGAGAAGGCCACCGGCCGCACCCCACCTCCATCGCCGGTGCCCGGCGAGTCGTCCGGCAGTCGGTATGAACGAGACAATACGACCAACTCGCAATCTACACCATCGCCCGTGTACACCACGCGCACCCCAAGCCAGCGCCCCTCGAGTTCCGGCCTGAAGAGGCGCCAGCGCCGGGTGCTGAGGCGCATCTCGCCCTCGCTGACGCTGGAGAACTCGAGCAGTGTCGCGCGCGATCACCTCGCCTCCGAGCGAACCTTCCTCGTGTACGTGCGCACTAGCCTGGTGATCGTCAGCACAGGCGTCGGTGAGCTTCAAATTGTCTCATTTGGTTTGAAATATCACTGATATCGACATCGATCTTGGCCAACTTTACAGCCCTCGTGCAGCTATTCATCCTCTCCCCCTCCTCCACTTCCATCCAGAAATTCGCCCGCCCGATCGGCACTGCGACAGTCGCCCTCGCCTTCAGCATCCTCCTTGTCGGCTCTGTGCGCTTCTTCACCATCCAGTCCGCCCTCACGCGCGGCAAATTCCCCGTGGCGCGCGTGACAGTTGCGGGCATGGCGCTTGCGCTGGGGGCAGTCGTTGTTATGGTCTTTGCGGTGATATTGGCCTTGGCGAAGTGAAAGGGTGGAAGAAGGGAAGAATGCGAAGGGGGCTATTTTATGCGGTGGAACACCTGGATGCCACTGCGATCTCAGCCGATCAACGGAACAGCCGTCCTTGGCTGATATCCTGCTAGCGGCTTGGGCTGCTTCTACTACGCCACAGTCTTCGCTGAAATCACGAGGGTGAATGTATGCGGATGATTGGGCATGGCGGCGGGCACTCGCGCTGAGAGTTATCGTCGTCGTCCTTGCCATGATATTGGGGATGCCGAAGTGAAAAGGAGGAAGAAAGCGAGGCGGCTATGTACGTGAAGCATAAGTTATGTGATGTGGCATCTGAGTGCCGCTGCGATCCTAGCCAACTAACAGCCCTCCTTGGCTGATGTCCTCCCCGTAGCTCTGGCTTGGGCGGCTTCCGCTACTCAGCGCTCATGATCGGCCACCGGTTTCGCTGAAATAGGATGTGGAGGATAGAGGCCAGGACTCGCCGGCAGGGCAGAGTGGGTGGTCTTGCGATTGTAATCTCCCATATGATCATATATAGCTATATGGTTGCCATTAACTTACAACTGTTGTACGACTGTTGTACGAATACACGAATACACTGCTATACTTTGTTGAAATTAACCATGCCCATTTCGCAAGGGTTTTATCCGCGCACGGAAGAGTCAAGGTTAGCCCAGGCTTGGCAAATGGTGAGCGTGGTGCTGCTGATGGTGCCCAGGGAGCCGATGGTTGGGGGGAGGGAGCGCGGAGATGTCATCTAGCCGCTGGGTGGGGGGGCTTATTTCTCGGTGGCTCGCTCACCAGGCATCATGCGGGTGGGTATTCAAAGGGTAATTTGCGAGGCGACAAGATGAGTATAATTATGGGACTAGACATGCAGACACGTATCGTGAATGTGAAAAAATGTAAGTAAGTATACCGGTACAAGAGCTGACGGAATCAATGTAACATGGGAGATAATGAGCATATCATAGACTGAGTTTGAGACGAACTGGGACGGAGGTGGGTCGCAAAAATAAATGTGGCGAGCCAGCGCTGGCGACTGGCGAACGGTGAGGAAAGGACAATGTATGAAGAAATGGCTGCTCTTGGCGGCGCAGGTTCACTCGCGTTCGGCTGGACGCGGGAGTTGAGCATTATTCCTTGAAGAGTATTGTAGCAGCGGCCATTCGGACGAGGCGAGGGGACAGGGCGCGGTGGAAGGCTGGCATTCGACAGAGGCATAGGCGGGCTGAATTATATCTATAACGGATCGGACCCACTGCGGGCGCACCGGCGACTCGCAAACAGGGAGTAGGAAAAGACAACGGGTTAAAAACAGTTACTTTGGCAGTGCATGTCCACTTGTCACTTGGCTGGAAGCGGGTATTGGGTATGGAATCAATGTTCTTTGGCCTCTTTGAACGCTTCCCAGACGTCCCAGGCCTATCTGACCCTCCGACCTGGCTCTGATTGGCGCCCATTGTTCCTGCTGTATGTTCGTGCTGCCCAATCGCTAGCCTCTTCTCATCCATGTGCTGCGCCCATAGATCGTCATCGATATTGTGTTTCCGAGGTAGATGGCGAGGGCTATGAGTGAATAACGAGCCACGATACCGTTCTTCATGACTTGCGCTGCCGGCACCGACTGGAATACCCCGGCAGAGAATCCCATAAGCAGACGCGCTACGTCTGGGGAGAAGGCGGCCGAAAAGTTGGCGGCGGGAGGGTTCATGTCTACCAAGACATCTGCGAGGCGCGGCAGAATGGGGAACGTCGTATCGATATCATCCATCGAAATTGGACCATTGCAGAGTGGATATGTCGCATAGGCGGCGGTGGCGCCCGATGCAGTCGTTTTGTTTACCAATGTGTAGGAGCCATTGGTGTAGTGCAGAAATATGTCGTACACCGTGAAATTACAAGCCATGATGAGATATGATACTGAGGAGTTAGCGCCAAGTAAATCAGCGAATTGATAACTCTCCAATGGGTCCGGAAGCCGG
>KV417565.1:8239-27528 GCA_001630335.1 Athelia psychrophila | reverse complement strand
CGAGTGTCGCTCTATCCTGGCTTTTTACTGCGCTCGCACGATCCGTGCTACACCCGCTACAATAGTCTCACCTTCAGGTTCGGCACTCAGAGGGGGGTGGGGATAGAGTAGGGCTTGAACTTGAACTTGACTACGCCTGCCTTGCAATCCTACGGGGGTTTTCTTCTCACCCACGCACAGCTCGCAGGGTGGACCCCGGAGGGGCGGCGGAGGCGGAGGCGTCGCCTCTTGCTGCCGACCCGGGCGCTGTAGTTTCGGTGGACCGAGCCCGTGCGCACGAAGGAGCAGCTCGAGGGGCGCGGGGGGAGAAGCGGGCTAAGAAGTTGGTCGTGTAGGCCGCGCCTATAGCCACGGGGGCGGGCGCCGGGCGCCCACGAAAAGCTGGGGCACAAGAGCGTGGCGACGAGCGGCAGCGTCATGAAGCCGGGGTTCGCGGAGTGCGGGGGCGGCGACGGCGACGCGCTAGACGGCGTGCATCTACAACACCACGACTCGGTGTTAGTAATACTGGTATGCACGCAGGGTAAGTCAAAGACCGACCCCAACAGACCCGTGAAAAGAAAGGCAAGGCGCTCGAGCGCTCGAAGTAGAGACGCAGACTACGGCGAAAATATACCTTCGACACGATCACAAAGTACTCTAACTGACCACACGTAGAACACGATGTCCCTGTGCCGCTGCGACGTCGTGTAGATGCGCCGGGTCGGTTTCCCGTCGCACGTGAAGAAGACGCGCGAGCCGTTAGAGCGTATGAAGTTCAGGGAGCCCAAGCTGCGTGTCGTACACTGCCTCTACCTGACCACCCTACGCGCCCTACGGTGGTAGAGGAAGGGGAGCCAGCGACCATTTCCTCTCGTACTCTTCAGCTGTTATTGCCACTGCACGTGCGGCCGCGTCGTGAAGACATTCAGAGGCAGAGATACTTAGACTTGTTGATACTGGTACCGATTGCGCTTTCGTGTGTCGCCCGGCTCCTAATTGCCTGGCGTACGTGTCGGAGACCCGGAGGACCCGGTAGCTCGTCGCGGGCATGGGGAGAAGTTCGAGACGCAGGGGGCGTCTCTGTGCGCGTCTCTGGAACTCACGTGGGTATTCGTTTCAGACCAAGCCGCCGCTGTGGCCGAAGGCGCGGCAGGGGCGGTTGGGCTGGGGGCGGGTCCTCTTCCTGATATGGCACGGGTGCACGGGCCAGAAGCGACTCTAGCCCCGGGCGAAGCCGCCCAAGCTGGAGCGCAAGTAGGGGTAGCCGCGGAAGAGGGGCGCGCCGCGGAAGAGCGGGCACGTGCGCAGGGGCCGGCTGCGCCAGCAGTAGGTGTTCCGCCACGCCAGCTCCTCCTCGTATCCCTACGTGACCCCCACGACCCGCGACTCGCTGCTCCACAAAAGAGTCCTAGGCCTCGCCGACTCCCTCCGCACACTCCTCCGCCCCCACCGCCTACTCAAACCCTGCCCCATACACCCCCTCTGACAATCCGTCCGCGGCCGCATCCTGACACGCAATACGTACACAGAGATTAACCTTATAAATCAAGCTCCGTTTACCGCGAACCCATTAGTCAATAATCCAATGCCGAAACACACTCTTCTAGTGAGTACTTTTAGTAGGTAAAACATTCCATCCGACGCGAATATGACGCGAAAAGCTCACCGACGCTAGGCCATGGGTTGGTGAATAGCGACTGTGTGCCATTGAGGTGATGCGCGGGCCGCCCAGTTGGTTTGGGCTCCTTCCTCGGAGACTGGGATTCCTTGACGAGTATTGTAGCAGCGGCCATTCGGATGAGGCGGGAGGACCGTACGGCGCGTTGGAAAGCTGGCATTCGACAGAGGTATAGGCGAGCTGAATTCTATTTATCGTCGATCGGACCCACTGCAAGTTCACGACAACATTGGCCGAGATTACGCGTCAAATCGAGTGGGTCGGCCGGCATATGTGCAGGTCACACGCGGGACGCAGTCGCGATCGAATTTGTTGAAGCGGCATAATCAAGGTGTGTGATGAGGACTTCCGATCGGAGGTTGCTGTCATGCAGCTGACTGAAATGGCATACGGACTGACACCTTTGTTTGCGACCGCTACATTTATTGCGTCCATCGCCCAGGCTCCTGGCTTGATCACTTTGACTGAAGCTTGAAGCTCGAAGCTTGAAGGCTCAACAAACTGGTAAATACATATGCTTTCAACTGTAACGCACATCTCAGAGCTCACATGGACGAAATTGCCGATAATCTGCCAGCGCATCTTCTGCCATTCCCCATGGCCAACCACATACACTTTTTCGTGGTATTTTATGGTCTCCAACGTCAAGCAATTTCTGGTGGCCATGCAGTGGAATCAACAGCCCCTATTTCCACGACCGCAGATTCCAGGTCTTGAGGCAGCTCGAGGCGGTGACGATTCGGGGTGCGCATGGCAGAACGTTCAAGTTTCGATTGCATTTCCAGGGAGCTGCGATTCATGGCAATTCTAACATAGCTGCATTTTGGCGGCCTTGGGACTGTTTTGACGCCACCGCCACCGTACAACAGTGCCAGTCGCCGAAACTGCACGTGGAAGAGAAGGTGAACGGAGCTCGAATTAAACCGCACGTTTCCCGCACGTGGAAAGGGATCGCTCGGCTTGTTGAAGTTGTTTGGGCTGTTCCAAACCTACATGTACCCACTTTCGCCCCGGCCGAAAATCTCATTCATAACGAGGTCCAGCTCTGACAGGATTCACCACCAAAAGGATCTCATCTTCAGGACACTTCTAAAGACGATCTCTACGCTTCCATGCACGCAGCATTATGGACCGATCGAGCAAGATTTCGAGTCGGTCTCATCCCCTCGAAAGTACCCAAAATCTGCGACTACGACTCGGAATTTGATGGTGCCTCTCAGATGCAGTTCAGGTTTTGTTGTTTCGCCAACGCTAAAAAATTACATGTAGATTCAGCTCGCTTATCCTCTCTATACGCTCCGCATCCCAGCTTGGTCACCCCTTCGAGAAAATTTCCACATGTCGTCATCGCATCCCACGCTACTAAGCTTAAGGGAGCTCAACAGAGCTCAACGAGCTGCAAAAAGCGAGCATTCGTTCTTCACCATCTAATGGTCTCCAGCATCTCCCTCGGCTGCTGGGAGACTGAGCACGACCTTGCACGTCTTACCCTGTCAGGCTCTGCATATGGCTCTCCGACACATGTCATTGCCTCTCTTTTCAGTCGCTGTCAAAACCTTCCAAAGGTGGGGATTTCAGATATGGATGTAGTGTGGGTTCCACCACTGCAGCGATGTTCAAGCCGTCCTAGGACATGTGCACATCCCGCCGTGTGCACCTTTGTATCGCCAGGACCATGCAACGGATACAGTTCAGGACAATTCGACATGTGGATTGGAATAGACGAAATCGTCATCAATTTTGCAGACAGACCTCGATTTCTCGTCTGTTCCAACGAAAAAGGCACCATTGGCATAGGTTCGGATCAAGCCGCCTTCCACGTGCGAAGTCACGCGCTTCGCGCACCTTCCGTGGAAGGGGCTTGTCGCAAGATGACAAAAAACGGCAGGACTTTGAAATCGATGTCGAGGTTTGGTTTTTCCGCAAACACATTTAGACTCAGTGATGAAGTTGTAGATTCGAAGATAACTTAAACTTCCCTCTACTCATAATTGCGACCAGTAACCACAATTCAAATATACAAGACCCACAAGTAGGGTACAAACATGATTTGGAGGTGATATGGTAAATTCCACCAGAAATATTAAATTCTCGTAGAAATGAGATTTTAGCTCAGGCCTATACTCTTCACAGTTAGTTACATCGGAATATGAGTCTATCTCGCCCTATCAGGGCTTTGTTGAGCTAGTAAACGATTGAAAACGAGAGAGGCTAAATGTGTCGATCATAATTAGCGTGTTGTGTGTCTGTCTTCCACCCTCGGTGACATTTGTGACGCAAGATTGTCCTCTAAATCGCTTTCTGCAACAGTGCATGCTTACTTGTCCGGAATTGCGTGAGTATGGATGCTTGTTTCCGAGAGTAGCTGTCAATGAGCTTCAGGTACTTCGTAGAGGGTGCGGATTTGTCGATGGCACCGAAGTGCCGACTGCGAGGTGAGTTCCTCCATCACTTCCTCCATGTTCGTTTGAGCTGTTCCTTGTGCGCCTGCCGGAGCGCTGCTACGCTCGTTGGGAGCGCCGTCTTCCTTAAGCATGCCGGTAGTTCCCCCCTTGGGCTCGAAAGTTTCTGCGCCGCCATTTTCGCCTCTTGGTCTGCCCGCTCGTTGGGCCCAAAATCTCTATGCCCCGGGACCCAGTGGAGTTGGAGGTCTACTACCCCCCTGCGCTTCGTTGTCCAGCGCTCGTTGTTGCGTCTTGCCAGTGTTCTTTCTGCGGCTCGAATGATGTTGTCTTGTTTTGCGTGCAGCCGTTCTTCGAGGTCGTGGATATTGTCGAGTAGGTAATGGCCTGAATTAGATGATTGGTTAGTAAGTCCCCGAAGGACCGCTTGGTTGTCGCAGCCAATAATGGTTGGGCCGCGGAGACGTCTCGCGTAAGAGAGGAGGAGATGTATACCCATTATGATGCCGACCGACTCGCCGTTGTGAACCGTATATTCTGTTGATTTACCTAGGTAGTAGTGACACACCGCGATAACTTGCGAGCCCTCGTGTAGGACAGCGGCGGCTCCAATCCCTGTTGAAGTACGTGCTATCACCTCATTTGTTCATCTATATCACGTTACAATGAGCCGTCCCTACCTGGACTAAATACTCTACATATGTACTGTACTGCTCTACTACTGTATTACTTATCCGCAGTACATTTACCATTATCACACCTTCATTGCCACTACGATCACTCTAGATCACACCATCGTTCTCTTCGTATATATACAAGATGTAACCTACCTACAATCCTTATCAGAATAAACACTGGCAGCTCTCCCTACACAGAGGTCAATCAGCTTAGACTTCCTCGCTATATCCAACCTACAAGCTCCTCTTCAACAGGTTATGAGCCCCGAGCTCCTCTAACTTGCTTGACTAGTCTGCGATCATTATCTGAACCTCTCTACCACTTGATCTGCTATTACCACCTTCCAACCTCGTACCTTGCTTGGTGGATCCCACCATCGATCTTACAAGTCCCTCCTCGATTGACTCTCGAGCAAACCCTCCGATCTTGCAGATCATACTCAACATCACAATCAGTTGAGGTCAGAACGAACACCCACTATCCTTTTAACCAACATCCTTATCATCGAAAATGCTATCAGTGATTGAGATCGCCGCGATATCTTCGGCTCTACTCTATTTCCTTCCAATCACCACAGCCACGAGACTTCGTCCAGGCTTGATCCAGAGGATCTTCCAGATCGGACCTATCGGTCCTGGAGCCCACGAGTTCGAGTTCCGCCACACCAGCCGCATTCCTCAGCACATTCCTCCTACCCCTCTTCGTAACGTGCACCCAGTTAGGCCTGCTCATCAGCAGCGCCCACGTCGTCCTCGTCGCAGGAACCGCAGGAATAGAAGGAGACAGGAAGAACAAGACGTCGAGGACTTAGTAACTCCTCCTCCTGCGCCACCTTATCAGGCCCAGGAAAATCCAATCGTCCATCCAAATCCTCCTCCAGCACTACCTCGTTTCAGAGAACCTAGCATTGTCATCCTAGAGCGTGACCCCTCCATCCAAACAATCGAGGATCACCCTTCTATCTTCGATCGATCGCCCACTCCTCGCCCTATCGTCAGAATCCCTCGTCCTACTCTTCGCTCTCTCTCTGTGACGGGTATACACTACTTAGTATTGTTCATACGAGTGCACGTGATTAGACAGTTATTAATGTTTCTCGGTAGTTATATCAAATCATCCTTTTACTTACACTACAGCACAGTAGCTGCCACGACGCAGCACTTTGCACGGTGTACGGTGTACTAGGACCCCTTATCTCATTCTCGTCGTCTCGCGCCTTACCGAGAGCTGTGGTTATCCAGCTCACGGCAGCTTATACGTCTTGAGGTTATCCAAGACATAGCTGAGCGCTCTCCGACTCTCATTCCGACTCTCTACGAAGGATCTCCTACGCTCGCCGGACTCACTCAGCGATTCTAGCCTTTACGGGCATATACCCGCTTCAAGGTGGACAAATCCGGACCATCGCGACCCCGGCTGGCGAAATCGCAAATTTTTGCATTACAACCTATACTACTCACGGATACCGCATAAGAAGCTCGTTAGAGAGCTTCATCATTTATCAGCACATTGCCCACTCATTCCCCTACCCTCGACTCTGCTCGCAGCTCCACTCCACACACACCCAAGTCTCCGCTGGATTGGGTCGGGTCTTTACGGAATACCAACCCGGTACGGCAGTTGAAAGCCAACCCAACGAGCAGCATGCACAAGAACCCGGGACAGAAATCTAACACTTCGGGGAAGGTACCAGAACCTCCCCCTTTGCGCAACCCCACGACGTCTGTGGGAGGAGACAGCCGAAGGGCGTCAGCGAGGATAGCGTCAGCAGGGCAACCCGTTGACGAGTACAGCATCTCCGTCATGGGAACAATTCAGAATCAATACCTTCAGGACGGAGAAGACGCCTATTCCCTGGAAACTCGAGTCCGCTCGTTGTGCGAGCATCCGCACTTGAACAAACGAGACATAATGGACGTAGGCCTACGTCTAGGAGCGAACGGATTGGCAGTTTCGCAAGATCGCTTCATAGTCAAGGAACCCTTACTCACCAAGATCACCAACGTCGCTGCACAGATGCAGGAGCTTTGCTCCGCGTCGGCAGATGCCTTGAGGGACAAGAAGAAAGGATACGTCATCGACCCCGAAAACACGATGCTCCCAATCCTATCGGGAGCTAAATCAGTAGGGGATTTGGAGCGAGCTTGGCGCCTTCTGATCCAGCGGCTCAGCAGAGCCCAAGACAAATTGGATCGAAACTTCAAGATATACAAGCAAGAAGATCTTCCTCCGCATTCTCCCGCGACCACGGACCCTCAGATTTACGAAGATTTCAAGAACGCAAGGGAACCCGACTCCGCGATGACGCATCTATATCGCAGTGTCCCGTCAATGAATCGGTTGCTCACGGAAGAAGAGCGCAGCCGGTTGGATCAAGGCAGAGAATTGAGAAGCGCTATCTCTTCTCCCTTCGACCTTAAAGCTGCATTCCCAGATCGAACGGCCGAATCTAATCCCAGGGAGATATACTATAACGAGGACGGAGCAAAGATCACCTCCGTGGATCCTGACTCGCTCCTACCACGAAGAACTTCCAATATAGCGAGTAATCACCCTCAATTCGAGTTTCCCACGTCAGACTCAGCCTCTCAGGCTTACCCGGGGCATCAGCGCCGCGGAGCGTGGGGAGGGACTTCGGATAGAGGATACGAGACGGCCCCTACGTCAATGGTCCATCCAGCCCCGAAGGGCGCAAACCAGCTAGGACTTCTCGACGGGATTTCTTCAGCTTACCAAAGGTTCCCGGGCTCGTCGCAGAATTGGGCTCCTTCGAGACCCTCGTCAGAAGCAGCGCGTAGAGAGATAGATATCACGGACGACCCAGGAAGGAGACCCTTCACGGCGTGGTCGTCCTACATGCCGAGCTACCCATCGCAGCCGCCAGCAGACCCACCTAACTTTACGGCTCGTTTCGCCAGCGCAGGTGGAGACGGTCATGGAGGAGACGACGATGATAGTTCGAGTGACTCGCATTCTCGAGGAGGCCCAGGGCCCAATCCTTTCCCTAGTTCGAACCGTTTCAACGGAGGACCCCCCGCTAGACAGCCCTTGAGCCACGGAGGAGGCGGTCCTTACGGAGGAGGCTCAGGAGGACCTCCGGGAGGCGGACCTCCGGGCGGAGGATCGAGCGGTCCCAGTGGTCCATGGGGGGCTCCGAGAGGACCGCCGGGGAACAACGGGTTACCAGCCCCGTACGGCAATCATACCCCTACGATAAAAACGGACCTGAAACTCAGTGATCTGCCCAAATGGGACGGAGACTTCGACACGGCTATCGCTTACTTTCACAAGATATCTGAATTAGCATCTATGGGGGGTGACCTGCCTGTAGCGCTCGGATTCTGGCTCGGGCAGACGCTCGAAAAGGATTCTCCCGTAGAAGAATGGTACATGGCGCTGTCTCCCAAATGGAAGACGTACATGAGGGCCCACTACCTCAACTACGTGGAAACTATCAAGTACTACTTCTTGGGTCGTCCATGGCAGCAAAAGATGCAGTTCGAACTTGAAACGCAACGGTTCAGGCAGACAGGACATGAGAAAGAGACGCCGCATCACTACTTCATCAGAAGGATACGCTTCGTGCGCATGTTTCTTCAAGTCCCTCCCGATTCAAGTGATGAAGTCTATCACGTCACTATGAATATGCCAATCGGATGGAATCAACATCTCACTCCGGCGACCATCAGCGACACCACCACTCTGCAACTGAGAGCTAGAGAGTTGCAGGACGCCCTAATCAATTCAGCTGTATCCACGGCCGCTAATCTGGTAACAGCGGACAATATCTTAGCTGTGCTACAGAAGGCCGGGTACCAGAAGGGCAACGGAGGACAAGGGTACACCAAGAGCCCCTCCGCTAGTTCGTCGTATAGGCGCTACAATCCGCGGGTCCCTAAAGTGACAGCGCACGCGGTCGAAGGAACGGAACCCGAGGAGGAAGAGCTCGAGAATACTCATAACGATCCATCCATCGCTCACCAAGCATTTGCGGTGATGAAACGTGGAGAACCTCCGCCATCTAGAAGAGGACCTTTTCCTTTCGACAAGCAAGATCAAGTCCATACGTCAATTGGAAGACTACCCGCCTGGCCATGCCGAGCCTGCGGCAGCGCGAATCACTGGGATCGGGAGTGCCCCATGTGGGATAGATTCCAGAGCAAAGTCAAGTCTGCGAAGTGGGTAGAGGCAGGCGACCCAGAGGAGGATGGACAGCTATATACTCAAGTGTACCAAACGTTCTTGGCGCAAATCGAGGATTCCACGTGTGTTCTGAGTGAGGAAAGGGAAGACGCCGACCAACCTCTAGCCGAGAAAGAGGCCGCTTTGAACCAAGCAAGCTCAGTCGTGTCAGAAGGAAATACGCCCACCATACTCAGGAAATCATCTGTGGAAGACGTGGAAGATGAGGATCAGCTAGCTCAGCAACGCAAGCCGAAAGCGCGAGGTGCGAGTGCGTTAGAAGACGCAGACGACGAACCTGTGGAAGCCGAAGCCTTTGCTAACTACTCGGGGATCCCGAGTCATAGCACGACGACCGGCACTCCGAGCCACCAGACTGAAGCGTTGGATCCCCCCTTGGCCGACACAGACCCCATTCGTATCCCGAAAAGGAAGAAGGCAGCGCCAGGAAAAGCTGCAGTCGGGACATCGGTGTTATCAGTTAGAGGAAGGGTCAATCGACTGCAAGAACGAGAGATCGACCTCTGGCTCGACTCGGGAGCTGATGTATCCTTGATATCCCAGGACTTTCTGGAATCCTTGAAGGTTAAGCCTGCTATTCGGCAGGGCATGAAGATGCGTTTATGGCAGCTTACTAGCAAAAACGAGACGCTGGCAGGATACGTCAATGTTCCACTATTCATTCAAGCGGAAGACGGTACCATGTTGGAAACAGAAGTTGAAGCTTACGTTGTACCAGGCATGTCAGTCGACATTCTCCTAGGAGAAGACTATCAGTTATGTCATGAGATAGCCATAAGGCGAAGCGTGGAAACGGGTACTCGCATAGAATTTGGAGGACTCCCGTACTGCGTCAAAGCTGTTCCTGTTTCTAGGACGAAGGACTTTGAGCGGTTATCCTCTACACACTATGGTACAGCTTCCTACGTTAAAGCTAAGGCCGAGCACAGTCCCGAAGGCACCGGAAGAACGTCAAATTCGGAAACGAGAAGACGATAATTCGAGCCGCTGCTGATTTGCTGATCGGACCGAATTCCGTAGCATCCCTCAAAGTGGACGGCTACTTCCAGGAAGACACTGAAAAGGACTGGTTAGTAGAGAAATCACTCTTAGCCAACGACGACGACTCCTTTTTCGCAGTCCCAAACGTATTATTCTCGTCAAGCAACCCCATAGTCCCCGTAATGAACCCTACGGATAAGCCTCGCTACATTCGGAAAGGCGAAGCTATCGGCACCATAGTCAACCCAGGGGAATTCCTTGATACTCCGAAGTCAGAGCAGCACTGGGAGAATATGAGCAAATCGGCCATGTCGATAGCGGCTCTGATTAGTTGTCTCGCGGATGATGACGCTGACGTACAAGCATTCTTCTCGACACGTGAGGCCAGCTCCTCGGAGAAAGGGGAATTCGAACCCGCATCGGTCACGAAGGAACAGGTGGAAGGAACGGATAACACAGTACAGCCCGACGAGGATCAATGGGGCCCTAAGACGGCCGAGATGCCCGACCCACAATTCTACGCATCTAAGGACATGGAGGAGCTTCTGGACGTGGGGTCTCTGCCCGATCACCTTAAGGAAAAAGCTTGGGCTATGCTACGAAGACGCCAAAAAGCGTTCGCGTTCGACGGGCGTCTGGGTCATCACCCCACTAAAGTGCATATTCGGACAGTGGACGGCCAAGTACCGATATCCGTACCCATGTACGGGAGTTCCCCCGCCAAAAAACTCGTGATAGAAGAACAGCTAAAGAAATGGTTCGAGTTAGGAGTTATAGAACCGTCGAAAAGCCCTTGGAGTGCTCCAGTGGTAATAGCGTACCGGAACGGGAAACCGCGCTTTTGCGTGGACTATCGGAAACTTAACGCGGTCACCATACCCGACGAATTCCCTATTCCCCGACAATCAGAGATCCTGTCAGCCCTATCGGGCGCGCAAGTGTTGTCATCGCTCGACGCTCTAGCGGGATTCACTCAGCTGGAATTTGCGGACGAAGAAGTGGAGAAAACGGCCTTCAGGACTCATATGGGCCTATTCCAGTTTCGACGCATGCCTTTCGGCCTTCGAAACGGTCCTTCCATATTCCAGAGAGTAATGAATGGAGTCTTGGCGCCTTACTTGTGGCTATTCACCCTCGTCTACATTGATGACATCGTGGTCTATTCTACTTCGTATGAGGATCATATCGACCATTTGGACACAGTCTTGGGCGCTATCGAGAATGCTGGGATTACTCTATCACCCGCCAAATGCCATCTCTTCTACTCCTCCATTCTACTGTTAGGACATAAAGTGTCCCGTTTAGGTTTGTCCACCCATGAAGCTAAAGTGCAAGCCATAATGGAACTAGTACGCCCTACGAAAGTATCACAGCTGCAAGCCTTTCTAGGTATGGTCGTCTACTTTTCCGCGTTCATTCCCTTCTACGCGGGGATTTGCGCCCCATTATTCCAGCTGCTCCGAAAAGACGCGAAATGGGAATGGGGACCAGTGCAGGAACATGCCTTCGAGGAAGCCAAACGGAGCCTCGCTGAAGCTCCTCTCCTCGGGCACCCCCTACAGGGGCAACCCTACCGGCTGTATACAGATGCATCAGACGAAGCCCTAGGATGCGCGCTGCAGCAAGTCCAACCCATCCGAGTCAAAGATCTGAAAGACACACGAATATTCGACAAGCTGAAGAAAGCATACGAAGCAGGGGAACCCGTACCCCAGTTGACGTTGAAGCTGTCAACTTCGGAGGCAGGACTCGCAAAGCAGGACGAATGGGGTGATACTCTAGAGGACACGATCGTTCATGTGGAACGGGTCATTGGGTATTGGTCAAGAAGCTTCAAGCCGGCCGAACGCCGATATTCGACGACGGAAAGAGAAGCCCTGGGTGCAAAAGAAGGATTAGTGAAGTTTCAACCCTTCATCGAAGGGGAAAGTATCCTTCTAGTAACGGACCATTCGGCATTACAATGGGCTCGTACATACGAATCGACTAACCGCCGGCTAGCAGCTTGGGGGGCCGTATACTCAGCGTACGCACCAGGATTGGAGATAGTACACCGCCCAGGAAGAGTGCACTCCAATGTAGATCCACTATCACGACTACCAAGAGCACCCCCGGAGCATACATCTCCTAAGGACGAGGACGGTCCGACTCTAGAATCAGCATCATCGAAGAACGACCTGATACCTGCTGCGAAAGACTCAGAACCGGCTAAAAGAGCCACCTTCGTAGCCTACACCCTGGATGACTGTTTAGAGGGATGTGCATCAGCATGGGCGACGACTAGAGCGCAAAAGCTAGCAGGAGAACAAGAGCCCCAGGTAGCCGAGAAAGGAGAAACAAGTGGTCGGAAGGAAGGAGATAACCGAAGCACGCTGGAGCAAGACTCGTTCCTCCTGTGGGAAGCCGACAACCCCCCACCGAACATGCACATACACCTGGAAAGAGATGTCGTGGAAAGATTCATAGCGGGGTATCAAGAAGACGAATCTTTCAAGAGGAAATGGACAGATACGGAATTCCCGACCAAGGAATGGAACCCGAGCAATAGGTTCTACAAGGATAAGGCGGGACTACTGTTCTTTCGGGACGCGGATTACCAGCCCCGCCTTTGCGTTCCGAGAGCGGAACAAGCCCTACTATTGAAAGAAGCTCACGACCAGCCTTTCGGAGGAGCGCATATAGGCCCTGAACGGCTCTGGCAAACGCTCAGCTCTAGATTCTACTGGCCACGAATGAAAGCGGACGTACTAAGGTTCTGTCATTCCTGCGACGTTTGCCAGAAGACGAAGCCATCGAACTTCAAAAGATTTGGCCTCCTCATTCCGAACCCAATCCCAGCGCGTCCATATGATTCCATCTCTATGGACTTCATTGTGAACCTACCCTGGTCAGAAGAGTTCAACGTGATTCTCGTAGTAGTGGATAGACTTACTAAACACGCCCAATTCATACCAACTACCACGGGGTTAGACGCAGAAGGGTTCGCACTGTTGTTCGTGAAGCATATAGCTACTCGCTTCGGATTACCTACCAGCATCGTGTCAGATCGGGACCCGAGATGGCTTTCGGACTTCTGGAAAGCAGTAACCAAATGTCTCAAAACGAAGCTGGCGCTTTCTTCCTCGCATCATCCTCAGCACGATGGACAGACTGAAGTCACGAATAAAACGCTGGAAACCATGGCGAGAGCAGTGGACCTGGCCTACTAAATCAATATAACCCCAGCAACCGCTGGTTAGCCTATATGTCCAAATTACAGCTACAGCTGGGGGCAATAATTGATTATTTCGCACCTGTCTGCTGCATAGAATATTAATTATTGTCTAGCTACTACTGTGCACATTATCAATTACTGCCCAGCTGGCTGGCAGGCCCGGGGCTGGCCTGGCAGGGGCCCGGGGCTCGGTGGCTGGTGCCCCGGGGCTGGGTGGCTGACCCGGGTGGCTGGCCCAAAATGGACGCGGGTGGCTGGTAAAATGGGATTACCACCACCTACCAATTGATCCCGGGGATGGCAGTGGATATGGGTGGCCCCTACATTGGGACATCCTTATTCGGCATTCCCGTGCCTGGGGATGGCCCGGTTCCCACGGTATTGCCCAATTAGTCCGTTCACGGGCTTTCGTACAAATATTTTTCACCTCCGAATAGGATGTATCCTATATCACCAGGAGCGGAATTTTCCGTAGAATCTGAATCTGGAATCTAAATTTGGATTGGGTGCTCGTAGCAACTGGTGCAGGCGATTCCGGTGGCTGGTAAAAATAGATATGCACATACCCCATCATGTTATACCTCACCGGAAGCGGAATTTCGAGGAGAATCCGAATCTGAAACCCATTTCTTGATTGGACAACTGGGTGAGCAGATATGGGCATTCCGGTGGTGGCACCATATACCCAATTTGGAAATGGGTAATAAGGGTACATATCATACCTCACCGGAACCGGAATTTTCAGGAGAGTCCGAATCTGAAACCCATATCTTGATTGGACATCTGGGTGAGCAGATATGGGTGTTCCGGTGGTGCCACCGGAGATCAAATTTGCAACAGGGTGCTATGGGTACTATCAGGGGGTCATCTGGGAGCATTTTTCAAGGCGAGTTCAGATCTGGCCACTGATCGGAATTTGAACGGTCCGATCACAAGATATCAGCAATTGATCAAATTACCGATAAAACACTGATAAGGCTGGATATCAGTCAATTCTCCGTGGATAATGGTGGCCCAGGGCTCAAATTGAAGCTATTATTAGCCTTTATTCAGATCAGCATAGCACCTCTGCAGATTTCATATCCATGGGACAATACCACACCACCTGGCACTTGTGAGAACAGTTTGGGTTCTTACACTCTAATGAAAATAGTCTTTGATGCACCCATGCCACTCGTGAGCAGGTATATATCCCACATGCCGAGAGAAAAAAGAATTGTCCAAAACTGACCAAAACTCAGTGCATACTGTCAGATACCGGGATTTTACAGAAATACTCCTCCTGAGGTAGTATCAGAGACCAGATGATGTTTGGGGCCATGAAATAGTAATCTCTTATACCTCAGGCCCCCATAGCTGAAAAAAGTTTCATGGTTTATATAGAGGTCAGTCTTTGGCACCCAAAATACTCCAGAAAGCATTGCAGTTTCAGCAGTGCGCACAGTCTTGGACTTGATTCATTGTTCAACCACTATTCCTGCTGTATTGAGCTGAGTACCTTACTGATCATCTTCAATCTTTTTTCCACATACATTTATGGATTGCCTCTCATGGAATTTGATGGCTTTGAACACATTGCCTCGAAATTTCGCTTCCGGTGAGGTATAACATGATGGGGTATGTGCAGTATCTGCATTTTTATCAGCCACCGGAATCGCCTGTACCTGTTGCTATGGGCACCCAATCCTAAATCTGATTCCAGATTCAGATTCTACGGAAAATTCCGCTCCTGGTGATATAGGATACATCCTATTTGGAGGTGAAAAATATTTGTTCGAAAGCCTGTGAACGGACTAATTGGGCTGTACCGTGGGAACCGGGCCACCCCCAGGCACGGGAATACCAAATAAGGATGTCCCAATATAGGGCCCACCCATATCCACTGCCAGCCCCGGGATCAATTGGTAGGTGTTGGCAATTCCATTTTATCAGCCACCCGCATCCATTTTGGGCCAGCCACCCGGGTCAGCTACCCAGCCCCGGGCACCCGCCACCCAGCCCCGGGCCCCTGCTAGGCCAGCCCCGGGGCCTGCCAGCCAGCTGGGCAGTAATTGATAATGTTCACAGCAGTAGCTAGACAATAATTAAATATTGTATGCAGCAGACAGGTGCGAAATAATCAATTATTGCCCCCAGCTGTAGCTGTAATTTGGACATATAGGCTAACCAGCGGTTGCTGGGGTTATATTGATTTAGTAGGCCAGGTCCACTGAGCCGGCGCTGTAGAAGGGCCTCGATGCCAGCTCCGTAGCGCTGTATGAGGCTTTCTGTCGTGCGAAGTGCGCTATCGCCGAGGCGGGGAATTCCAGCCTCAAGGGCATGTGGAAGCTAAGCGCTGCATTAAGAAGACGAGTGGCCGCCCAGTCGGGGTGTAGGAAGCGCCATTCCGTTCTAGTGTCTGGGAAGGCAAAGGAGGCTTCTCGAAGAAATGCTGCGCTCCATCGTCCTACTGTGTCTAAGGAAGCTGGGAAGTGGTCTGTTCCCGAAGGGAGTATGGACGTCAAGCAAGCATTGCCTTCGGCCGTCAGGGCATTGACAGCTGTGGGGCTGGTCATGGCTACCTCCGAAGCGATAGATCGAGGGGGTGGTGCTACGTCCCTGGGAATGGAGCGTCTCCTCTGGGAGGGACCTAGGGAATACCGTGACGAGCTCGAATGTCCCGAACGTGCTGGGCTTGCTGAGCGTTCCCTAGATAGGGGTAGCCCTGCTCTCACGAATGGATCCCCTCTCCATCTAGACGATCGAGATCGAGATGAAGCGGATACGGATCCTACGGATCCCTGGTTATCGTCGTCCACTATTTCTCCGTCCTCTGGCGGGTTGAGTGATAACCGATCTAGCAGAGTTCTGGTCGGAGTAGGCGTCGCGGTGGCCACTGAAGTGGCGTAGACGAATTTGTACAACTCACGATGACTGAAGGGAAAGTTAAGGGTAGACGAAGGTAGGAGGATGCCAATGTGTTCTAGGGTTTCCCCTTTTTGTGGCCTATATCCGTAAATGCGACGATGCCTTTTCTGAGTACTCCTTTCCATTCTGTCCTTGTAGAAGAATATCTCGCTAAGGAAGGAAGCTTCCCGTACGTTCTCGATGGTTCGTGAATCCCATTCCTCGAAGTCGGTGAAGTAGAAGTCGATTGAGGACTGCATTTCTTCCTTAGAGAATACTTGGTGAGGGGTGTTGTACCCTGTGCAAGCCGCCATCTGCAGCCATTCATCGTATTCTTCCTCATCTTGTACTTTAAAGTAAACCGAAGCGGCTGGCTTCGCTGGCAACGGGCCCAATACATCCTCATCGTGAGCTTGTAAGACGTCGGGGTCGAGACGTGAAAGACGTGGAATGTCCGATAAGGAGGCCGTCCACGGATAGTGAATGGGAATGTTATGCGCTAGCCACATGGGAATGTTGTGCGTTTTCCAGAAGAAGGGGAACTCGACCAAGTATCCTGTTTTCTTCTGTGTCGTCCAGGGGGTCCAGATGAGCGAAGGTGGGTATTGCATATCGATCTCGCCATCGTCGAAGTATTCCGTGAAGACTTCACGGGCGTAACAGAAGAATCCGGCGAGGTCCGCGAAATGGTAGCGGGACTTAGCTAGAGCGTGGTAAGCTCCCGCCTCTGAAGCGTGTACTGCTGCGAGTCCGCTTACGTCCTCCATGCGTGGGGTCGGAATGTGGTGGGCCGCTATTGGTAGCGTCTCGATGAGGGTTTCGACGTATTTGCGAAGGTGTGTGATGCGATTGAGCCGCCATTCCACCACTTTCTCTATGATCCTGAATTCCTTTCCGAGAGGAATCACGTACTCGCCCAACGTCTGCCACCAGTCATGATCTACGGCCTCAGAAGGGGTATAACCTCTCCAATGTACTGAGAGATCGAACCAATCGGGGAAAGCGGTCCAATCGATTGCTTTCGGGACACCCGTAACCGAAAAGGATGTGTGGCGATGGTGGGGATCCTTGTAATCCCAGGCCTTGCTGGGGACGACTCCTAGGGTAGCTGTCCATAAAGACACGAACTGATGATCGTCGATGATCGCCGTAGTAGCTCGGACGGGTTTCCCCAAGCGGTGATATATACTAAGAGATAACGGAGCCATGTCGACTGATAACCAGATCGGCACGTTCCAAGCGCAGCGACAGACTCGACAACCGTAGTCTGCGATGCCGCGCCTTTTGAAAGAACAAAGTAGTAACAAAGGAAGAACTCGGAAGGCCGAAAAAGGCGAATAAAGAGGTTCTTCCCACGGGTCGCTGTTTTTTACATGTATGTATGTCGCGAGGAGTGGCTCAAAAATAGGTACATGCCTGCTCCTGTTCGTCCATCGGCCCTAGATTGCTGCTAGCGTCCTGTACTTCCGAAGAATTCCAGGAGCGTTGCGTAGGTCTCTCTCCATGACCCAGGAATCGTGGTGCGGATCATACCCTTTCCATCGAATGAGGAACTGGTATTTCCCTGATCGCTTATGGACTCGGTGGCCGATTATCGCGTCGACTTCATACTCTTCGGATGCTGGCTTGGTTGTTCTTGTGTCCGGGAGTGTTACTCGTTCACCAAATTCTTCCGGGGATGGAGCATACTTCTTTAGATGCTCGACGTTGACTACCGGAGATCCTGGGTATCTGTCGTCCAGCCGAAGGCGATACACTTTGGGGTTGACTTTTTCCGTAACTTCGAAGGGTCCTATCCACCGCTGTACGAGTTTGGCTCCTTCGCCCTTAGCTTCTTTCCATTCCAAGCTGTGCGGGTTCAGCAGTACTAATGATCCGATGGGAAAATTTACTAGCCGACGACCTTTATTGTAGGAGTCCGCTTGCTTGGTTTGAGCTCTGGCGATAGCTGCTCTTGCCGCAGCACGGTGCATTTCCATGGTTTGTAGGAATCCGTCAGCCTCCTTATTTTGGGAAAACCTGGGTTCCGTCTGCGTCTTCTCCCCTGCTAAGTAATCTAGCGGAGATCTGGGGTGGAAGCCGTAGAGAAGGAAGTACGGACTCTCCGAAGTGGATGAATGGGTTGTCGCGTTGTAAGTGAATTCCAGAAGATGTAGCCATTCAGCCCAGGAACCTTTGGCTCCTTGGGTGTATGCTCTCGCCAGTGGACCTGGCCTACTAAATCAATATAACCCCAGCAACCGCTGGTTAGCCTATATGTCCAAATTACAGCTACAGCTGGGGGCAATAATTGATTATTTCGCACCTGTCTGCTGCATAGAATATTAATTATTGTCTAGCTACTACTGTGCACATTATCAATTACTGCCCAGGCAGTGGGCTGGCCTGATAGGTACCCGGGGATGGGTGGCCTAGCTGGCGGGCAGGCCCGGGGCTGGCCTAGCAGGGGCCCGGGGCTCGGTGGCTGGTGCCCCGGGGCTGGGTGGCTGACCCCGGGTGGCTGGTTGAAAATGGATTTGGGTGGCTGATCAAATGGGATTGCCACCACTTACCAATTGATCCCGGGGCTGGCCGTGGATATGGGTGGGCCTTATATTGGGTCGTCCTTATTTGGTATTCTCGTGCCTGGGGGTGGCTCGTTTCCCACGGTATGGCCCAATTAGTCCGTTCACGGGCTTTCGTGCAAATATTTTTCACCTCCGAATAGGATGTGTCCTATATCACCAGGAGCGGAATTTTCTGTAGAATCCGAATCTGGAATCCATTTTGGGTTTGGGTGCTCGTAGCAATGGTTACGGGTGATTCCGGTGGCTGATGCAAAATAGATATTTGTGTACCTGATCATGTTATACCTCACCGGAATCGGAATTTTGAGGAGAGTCGGGAATCTGAAATCCATTTCTTGATTGGACGAGTGGGTGAGCAGATATGGGCATTCTGGTGGTGGTACCATATACCCAATTTGGAAATGGGTGATATGGGTTCATATCATACCTCACCGGAACTGGAATTTTGAGGGGAGTCTGAATCTGGAACCCATATCTTGATTGGACTGGCTGGGTGAGCAGATATGGGCATTCCGGTGGTGGCACCGGATATCAAATTTGAAACAGGGTGCTATGGGTACTATCAGGGGTTCATCTGGGAGCATTTTTCAAGGCGAGTTCAGATCTGGCCACTGATCGGAATTTGAACGGTCTGATCGCAAGATATCAGCAATTGATCAAAATTACCGATAATATACTGATAAGTCTGGACATCAGCC
>KV417564.1:279914-290237 GCA_001630335.1 Athelia psychrophila | reverse complement strand
GCCCAAGCGAAGCCAGGAACAGAATATATGGTGCTAGTGAAATTACGGGTGGCGCGTATGAGCAATTCCCAAACGGGAGCGAAACGGCAAGCCCCAAGCGAGGCCAGAAACGGATTCCAAAAATGGAGCGAAACGCCCGCCGGGCCAAACCAGCCGATTCATAAATATATCCCACGGTCGGCCCCAGCCAGCCGACCCCAGCCAGCCGAACCGACCTGCCGCTCCTACCCGCCGCCCCAGCAGCTGCTGGCCAGCAGTAACAGCTACCTGCCCACCTGCCGCTGGCGAAAAGTCAACAGCAACCCCCCAGCGACTGGGTGCACTGTGTACACTTCAGTCCGCAAGCCACAGCTGAGTTTGTGTTAACATCGCCAACAGGGTCTACTGCGATTCTTGCGTTGTGCGATGATAATCATCCAGCTGCGCGTGGTGTTGGTTATCAACTACTTATTTTAGGCGTACTATCCACTACGAATCAGGTGGTTACATATTGATTACTCGTGTATCCATGCTGCGGTGCTTGAATTTGTTGCCGGAGCGTCGAAGCCGAAAAACAGCTGGAACGGGAGTAAGAGTCTCACTTTCTCAGAAGACGGTATTTGCAACTGGTCTTCTTCCCAATCTCAGTTCACAGCCAATCGATTACTAGGTAATTATTTAAAGATATATCATTAAGGCAATCACAGTTCAGATAGAGTTCAATATAAATCAGACTGAGAAATCTCCAAGCTTCAAGTCCTACGTCGGTGCCGCAATGATAGCTCAGTCCCTCCTGCACTCGGCTGGTCCTCCTATCAGGACGCCGCAGCTCGCTGTCCAAACAGTCACGCTGCCGTCGAGTCTTCTCGGTATATCTTGCATACTCTCCCTGGTGCTTCTTGGCATACAAGCCAGAATTGCTTAAACAGGTATGCAGGATGTTCATGGCTGACACCCGTTCTTCCAGGTCGGCGATCCTCGCCATCGTGTCCCTGCCCCGGATGAGATAGTGCGCCATCTCAGACCGCAAATTGAGGACACCTTGATCTCCTTTTTGGCGCACGGTCAATGCGGTGCTGCCGGTCCGGGGTTCGGTTTAGAAAGCAATGACCCACGAGTTCCTCCAGGGCGTTGTGATTGCGATTCTTGGCAGGTCGCAAGTGAGATCCCGTAGAAGACGATCGCTGTGGGGCTGACAGTAGTGTTGCATTAATACAGAGCAGCGTCTGGAATGGTGTGAGCCGACATTGGTGAGAATATGTATGACAGGGACTTCAAAGGGTAGGTGTGGATGGTGGTATTGCAATATTAAGAGACAATGGACAGACTAAAGCGACACTTTGTTCGAAATGTGTGTCCCGGGACCGTCGCGCCACCGTAGCACTGCCCACCCCCTATATTTTCGCCAATTCCTACTGAAATTCTACAGCAGACCAGGCAAACACCGAAATACATGCCCCAAGGTCAGCTGCTCCTGCCCTATAGTGATAATGCTTCCAAAGATCAAGCTCCTCCCCTCCCTTGTTCTCCTTCTGCCCCTCCAGTTGGTATTTGATAATCCTAAATCCCTACCAGCTCGCCTCAATAAGCCTTGTCGCCTGAATATCCTCCAGCGCCTTATTAAAGGCGTTCATATCAAACGTCCGTCCTATAGGGTGTGGACTCTCCCTGCCTGAGAAGCGAGGGCTATCTGACCCCGCAAGTATCCGTGCCGCTGCATTCTGCATCGCAGCAGTGTCGGAGGGGGTTCCCGGATAGGCTAGCCAGTGTCGTAGGGCTGGGGATTCGGGGGTGGGGTTGTACGCGCAGGCTTCGAAGAGCTCGAGGTGACGGGTAAAATTCGGGGTTCGCTCAAAAAGCGGTAGCACTGCGCAAAAGCACTGTCAGCGTTGATCTAATGATGGTAGGGCTTTAGGAGAGGGCCGCGGCCACTGGCCACTGCTTCCTTACCTTTCTCGAGCGTCAATGATGCTTCGCCAGAGGTGATTTTTTGAGAAGACATTACTTGCAATCCTGTGTTAGATGGGCGTTAGAAGATAGCACGTGCGACGTACGGTAAGCAGCGATGACAATGCATGCCCGCATCTCCGTCCGACAGTGAACAAGGACATGCGATTGGCCAGCAGCGAGACTTTCGCGGATGTAAGCACACGCCTCGGGCAGAGCGAGCAAAAGTGCTTCCTTCGATGAGCTTGTCACGTCGAGATGACGATGGGATATCGACTTCAGGGCTAAAGATGTGATCTGGGAGGGCGAGATAGTCAAGAGATGTGATACCTCCATGTCGACGAGGAATAATTCTCCTTGCTCTTTGTCCGTTGGAAAGTCGCTATGTTGGTGACGAATAAGCAACGTCGGGAATCTTATGCGCGAGTATTTACCTGTTGACATGTAGATTCATTGGCGAGAAGCGGATCGTGTCACTCCACATCCGCAGATATCCCGCAACGTCACGCTTGGCTTTACGCTTCCAGGCGGTATAGACAACATTTTCTGGCGACGGCTCATAATTGCATGCTTGATACGTCTGCAGTTGTCTGATAAACCTGCCAACAGAGTCAAGGTTGCCAAGTACTATGGCTTCGAGTAGAGCTCACCCATAGTTTGGATGGACACAACGGCGACCTGCATAGGCGATGAGTCTTCAACTATGCAAAAGCATACGTTGGCTTGCTTACGTGCTTGTATAAATTCGAGGGCTTGCACTGTCGTCCAGTGTTTAGTCCACATCACTTGAGCCCGGTAAGTGTATCAAATCAGGCCAGAAGTAATATTAATGAGAAGTTGAATGCAGATGCTCACGATAAGCTGCTGTTACTGTACAAGATCGGGATACGCCCATGACGCAGTGCACAAGAACCCTACCACCACTGTCAAGCGCATCTTGTATAAAACGACATGCGTTCGGTAGATGGATGAGGAGGTTCTCGTATTCAGAGTCCAGGACTGGTATTTCAAGATGATTGGGCCCTGTGGAAGGGTAATTGGGGCAAACCGAGATGATGTGCGTGATTCCCAGACTCGCCCGCAGATCGGATGACATGGCGCCAGGAAGGCTGCATGAACACTCGAGCATGAGCAATTGAAAATTAAGAAATGCAAGAGGTTTGAAGTTGTGCTTACTCTCCCATGTAAATTTTATTCTCAATTATGATATCGATCTCGCGAGTAGGCTCGAAGACATCATAGTCAGCGTATTCGAGGTGGTCGTAGACGTCTTTGTCCGTTTTTACGTCAGCAGAGAGCTCGGCTTTTTCCATCTCTTATGTTCCCAAGAGGATAAATGATAGTGCTCCTGAAAAGTGTACGAGTGTCGAGGATTGAAGATGTGATCTGCTGGCAGTGACTGCTGTAAAGTTGATACACTTCGCTCGATTGAGCACCATCGATCCCGTAGCGTGTTGTGTCACGCGGCATCAATGTCCCTTTCATACCGGACCGTTCAACATAAACCACCCTCTCGTTCTCAGGCAGCTAATCCCTTGCCCCTGTGTCTTTGGATCTCGAAGTAATGGTAAGATATAATTCGATATAGACAGATGAATCGAGTACGCCTGACTGACACAACCCTTTTTGCCTTGTAGGCAGATGACGTGCCAACAAGCGCACCACTGGTCGTGCAGACTTTCCCAGATCCATCCCAGGCCATCACAATATTCCCAGCGCAGACTTCCCATGCAAATGTCGGGCCTCCATTTTCAGAAGATCATTGCATTCCCTATCTGCTCGTTCAGTTGAGTTGCGAGAACGGCTCGGACAGGCACACCGCGCGGATCAATCGCCTTCCCCCAGAAATCCTCTCCGAGATTTTTCTCGCAAGTTTACCTGAACCTAATACTAGGCTTTCCCATTATCGAGATTATCTCACTCAAGTTCTGCGAATAACCCATGTTTGCGGGCAGTGGCGCTCGCTAGGGATAGCTACACCTCGCCTATGGACTTATCTGCAGTTCATCAGAAGCAGCCCGGGAGTGATAGCAGTGGCTGCATCCTGGCTAGAGCGCTCGGGGAGTCAGCCAATAACATTCGTCATTCGGACCGATCCTGTGTCCTTTCAACGGGCTGTGGATCTACTTGCCCCCCATGCTGCGAGATGGAAACAGGCATATATCCACTGGCAGCGGCCGCGCTCGCAGGGGCATTCCCCCATTCCGCACAGTAACATTACGCCACAAATCACAAGTCTCCCTCTACTCGAACGCCTCTCAATTACCATCTACCAAAATTCTGGATTTCCGAGCATCTTTCGCATAGCTCCCAAACTCCGCACGCTGTCCATCAAGCACGTCGGTGACATCGGTGAATATTCGGTGCCATGGAAGCAACTGGAGCACCTCACCGTTGATGAGGTACTTCTTGGAAACTGCCTCGAGATGCTAGAGCAGTCCCAAGACCTTTTGACGCTGAAAATACAATACCTACAAACGAGGGTTGGACCGGGGCGCCTGCAACTCGCGATCTCGAGACCATTTGCAGATATCCCACACATCTGTCTTGCCTTCCTCACGACACTGGAGATCAATAGCGGCAGCGACGGTGGCAACCCCCTTGATCGGTTTTTCGATCATTTCACATTTCCATCGCTCACCCAGTTCTACTTGCGCAAGACAAGTTGGTTAGCCGAACGAACGTACTTGACACTAGCCTCGATGCTCTCAAGGTCGTCCACAACAACCCCTCTCGTGCGCATTGCCCTAGATATCGGACTGCTCTTCGGCAGATGGGATCGCCTGGCGGAAATACTCCGCACAACACCGCATGTCGCCAATTTGGAATTATGCGGATCTGATGATGATCCCGCTCGCACGGCAAACGCGTTCGACGTCCTCACCATCTCGGATGGCAGGTGCTTGCTTCCAGAGCTGCACAGCCTGACCTATCTTCCCAAGAATTCAGTTGGAAATTATAACGCCCTCGCGACAATGATACGGTCACGTCGGGAGGGTGAAAAGCGGGGGACCGTGAGCGGGCTTCGGTCTGTTCTGATGGAGAGCCCGGTGCTAGCACACGAGACTCGAAGGATCAAGCATTCAGCGCTTACCCGCCTACGGAGATATGCTGCTGAAGGGTTGCTCAGCCTCCCTGGGCTGAATGGATGATGATATTACTGGTGGATAAGGAACTCATCATGATTCATTATAAGTTAAGCGCGCCTTTCCGAGTCCAACATTGGCATCCGACATATGCATGATATATCACAGATAAAAGTGGGCAATGTGATTGTTATGCAAGTTTCCCGATGGTAGTCTCCCTAGGCAGAATGAATGAGCGGTTTACACTTTTTTTTTCTTTTTTTCTTTTTTTCTTTTTTTCTTTTTTTCTTTTTTTCTTTCTTTCTTTCCATGATTTATTCTGCTACGGGGCTATGCCCCGAGTTTTTTTTTGGAATCTTTGATTATACTCCATGGGGGAGCGTCTCCCTATGGTAGAGTAAATCTACTTATGTATACTATCACTAATATATGCCCCAAGTTACAGATCTCTTCTACTTGGCTAGGATAAAGGGCGAGACAGTAGCACGGTCAAATAGTCAATATCTTTCGCTGCGCCCTTCGATGACTGCAGACGAGACCCGAACTCCCGCCAGACTAGCTGTGCGGGCCGAACGGGGCGTGTCGCATATCCCATGCTGTTCTCGCAAGTCTCTTGCGCACTCCTAGCTGTGTCGGTGCTCGTCTTCGTGGTGTTTGCGTGTTCGGCGACATATCCGCGCTGGGCGGGACGGGTGCGCTGCTCAAAGAGCGGTTTACGCTTGATTCAACCTTCGCGAACTCCAGAACCGTGTCTCTGGGCACTTTTACCGTGTACATTTTATGATCGCACATCTTCTGAATCCCAGTCCATCACCTTAAAGAACTAGTTGTAAGATCCCATGTATGCATATGCAGCAGTAGCGAGGGAATACACGACAACATGCGGTGTTCATCCCATTCCACGAACACCATCCACAATACGAACACCGCCCCAACACGCCCCCGGCTAATTTAACGCAATCTCCTCCGTCTCGCCCACATCCTCGCCCCCCTCGCTGTCCGCCGACTCATGCGCGCGCTCCTTCTCCACCGGCGGCGGCGGCGGCACCTCAACGCTCGACGGCGCCACCACGCTCGCGCTCTCCATCCCCGCCTCGTCCCGCTGCCCGCCCGCGCTCGGCGGGAGCGCAGGCACGGGCGGCGCGCCCAGGGGCGGGGACGGCGCGTCGGGCGGGAACTTGAAGGCGCGGTCCATCGTCCCCGGCCGGCTGCGCCGCTTCGCGTCCTTGCTGGTCACCGTCGGCTTCGGCAGCTGCTGCGCCTGCGCGCGCTGCTCCCCCTCGTCGGCATCAGACCCGGTGCCGGTGGGCTCCTCCGGCGTCGGCTCGAAGCGGGCCGCGGCGGTGGCGATGACCGCGGCCTGCGCCTGCGGCGCGGCGGGGGCGGGCGGCGAGGTGGACGTTCTGCGGGACGGCGCGGGCATGGACGCGCGGTTGGCGGACTTGCCGCCCGCGCTGGTGGGGGACTGCGACTGCGACTGCGACTGGGAGAGGTTGGCCTGGGACATGGACTGGGGGCGCGTGTACGCCTGCGGGTGCGGGGAGTGCGCGCCCAGGTAGAATTGCGCGATGGGCATCATCCTGCACGGAAAGGTACCAGAACATCAGAGGGGGAACGAACACGGCGAACACGGAGCGGGGAACGCACTTCTTTTCGGAGTTGCACGCGAGGATCCACGCGGGCTGCACGACGGGGATGCTGAGCTGCAGCGCGCGCTGGTACTCCACGCCGGGCGCGTCGACCCGGCTCCCCGTCGCCTGCGCGCCGCTCGGCGTCGCCGCGGGCGTCGTGCACACAAAGTGCGTCGTGTCGATCTGGATCTTGTCGCTCCATTTTGCGCCCATCTCGCCCAGCGCGGCCTTCGCGGCCGCGAGCAGCGCGCCGTCCTGGTCCTCCTGCATGTTCCCGAAGCACACGCAGATGCCCGAGGTGTCCGTCATGGTGTGCGTGCGCACGCGGACGAGGGTCGAGGGGAAGGTGCCCGCGGTCGTGCGCAGGATGAGCTGCAGGGAGTACTCGGTGTTGAGCTCGAGCCCGGAGAGCTTGGTCGAGTTGTTCGTGAGCGGGGAGGGGATGGCGGCGAGGCGCTGGCCGTTGCGGTAGATGTCCAGCGAGCGCAGCTTCGCGGTCGCGAGGTCGACGGTCGGCCATTCGAGGGTGACGGACGTCTGCGTTACATTGCGCACCTACGCGATGCGCGATGTTATTGGCATGTGCATCAGGGGGGTAAAGGGCAAATCGCCAGGCACGTACCTCCAGGTTGGGGTTCTTGGGCGACTCCACGCCAAAGTTCTCGAGAATCCCGTTCTGCAGCTCCCAGAATTCGTCGTCGCGCCGCTTCTCCTCTGCGCCGTTCTGGTGGACCGCGATGTTTACTATCGAGCCGGTCGTTGCGCCGGGCGGGAGCAGGATGGACGGGAACTCGATCAGGTGGGCGCGCTCGCCGAGCAGGATCTGTATAGTATGCACGAAATCACGGTTAGCGAGGGGATATTGCACGGTCCGCAGCGCTGCTTACAGCCATTCCTGCATCTGCACGCCTATTTCGTCAGCGGCCATGCTATAGAATGCCTGGCCTCAACGCACCTAGCTTCCCGACGGTGAACGTGAAGCTGTCCTGCGTATTGGACATGATTGAGGAGGGGGTATAGTGAGAGGACGCTGCAACTGCAAGCAAACGCGTCCGGCGTTTGCGTCGATACTTGCCTTTTCTGGACGGTTTCCAGGGACAATTGCGCAGGACCGACGCCCAGCGCTGGCTGCTCCCACCACCATGCCCGCCCACTGAACATCCCGCCTCTTATGGTCAAATCCCCCTTGTCGACCATGTCTTCAGGAAACGACTCAATGCGCGCCTATCGCGCCAAGCGCGACGCCGCGCGACGCACCGTCGCGGCGTCGTACCACATCCTGGGCTTCATCTCGTCCGGCACCTACGGGCGCGTGTACAAGGCAAAGTGCATCGCGGAGGGAGACGCGGAGAAAGGCGGCATATACGCGATAAAGAAGTTTAAGCCAGATAAGGAGGGCGACGTTATCACTTATACGGGCATCAGCCAGAGCGCTATTAGGGAGATTGCAGTGAGTTTCTTGAGGCCATTTGTACCTGAGATATGGGACACTGATGTTGGTGGGGGTAGCTGAATAGGGAGATCAATCATGAGAATGTGGTCAAGCTGAAAGAGGTTATCCTGGAAGATAAGAGCATATACATGGTGTTCGAATACGCCGAGCATGATTTCCTCGTACGTCCCATCGTCCGGTTCAAGTATCAGCAACCCCCTCTCACGCTCACCCACTCCAGCAAGTAATCCACCACCACTCCCAAGTGCACCGCGGGCCCATCCCGCACGGCGTCCTCAAATCCCTCATCTACCAGCTCCTCAACGGCCTGCTCTACCTGCACGCCCTGCACATCCTCCACCGCGACCTCAAGCCCGCCAACATCCTCATCACCGCCCCGGGCCTCGTCAAAATCGGCGACCTCGGCCTCGCGCGCCTCTCCTCCGCGCCCCTCCAGCCCCTCTTCGCCGGCGACAAAGTCGTCGTCACCATCTGGTACCGCGCCCCCGAGCTGCTCCTCGGCGCCAAGCACTACAACCGCGCGGTGGACTGCTGGGCGGTCGGGTGCGTGATGGCGGAGCTCGCGAGCCTGCGGCCCGTGTTCAAGGGCGAGGAGGCGAAGCTGGACGCGAAGAAGAACGTGCCGTTCCAGAAGGACCAGCTCCTGCGCATCTTCGAGGTGCTGGGCACGCCGGGCGAGGAGGACTGGCCCGGCGTGGGGGACATGCCCGAGTACGCCAACATGAAGCGGCTCGACCGCTTCGAGGACCGGCTCGCGAACTGGTGCCGCCCGACGAACGGCGCGCCGGTGCGCATCGAGGCGGTGGAGGGGTACAACCTGCTCCGCGGGCTGTTCGCGTACGACCCCGACGCGCGGCTGACGTGCAGGGAGGCGCTGGCGCACCGGTGGTTCCACGAGGAGCCGCTGCCGACGTGGAACGCGTTCGAGAGCGCGAACGCGAAGCAGATACCGCCGCACAGGCGCATCACGCAGGACGACGCGCCGTCCATGATGCCTGCGCCTGCGCCGACCAATACGCAGGCGCCCGCTGCGAGTTTCACGAGCCTTAGTGGGGGTAGTGGGAAAGGGTACACGGGAGCGGCGGCGGCGGGCAGCGTAGGGCAGGTGCCGGCGAGGAAGAAGGCGAGGATGGGGTGAGGTACCGTCAGCACTGATTTCACGACTCATTCATGATTCAAGTTCGTAGACATCGATACCCAATGTCACCATCGCCAGCATCATTTACGCATCAATGTAATCAACATGTATTCTGTTATATTCATTTCAGCGTGCCATACTCGCGAATCCCCGGCAGCAGGGCCCTCCGCGGATCCGGCCGGGAAGCGCCAAAAGCCCTCTCGATTGAGTCGATGCTGAGACATAGAGGTATGCAGCGTGGAGGTTGGGATTAAGTGATACGATGTCCAGACCCGCAGCCAGTGCGTGCATTGCCAATTGCAATTGATTGCCAAACACTTTGTGGCGAGAAATGCGGCCAAATCGGCGAGGTGAATTTCGCCGCGCTTTCTCAATCGCGTCCTTTCATAAATTTCTGAGTAGACAGAACGCTCTCAACATACCCAAATGATATTTAGACAAAAACCTCAGGTGATTCGGGGAAGAGTAACTAAGCGACCACAATGAAACTTAGTTCGGCGCCAGTATAATGGATCTACAGCGGACAGGAGATCAATCCGATCGGGGTGCAGCCTGGCTTGATAACTGCCCCTACAGCCCCACTGCACCCCACCGGCACGACTTTGACCTAGACCACTCCTTGCACTCTTTCCACTAGCATCTAGCACAAGATGCCAGCGCCAGCAGTCTATGTTATCGCAATCCTAGGTGGTGCAGCAGCCGCAGTCGCTTTCAAGCAGGTGAGCCCCTATGCTATCGAACAGTGTGCGTCGTGCTGACGAGGGGGCATGTTTCCCGCAACTTAGTTCGTATACGAACCGCACATCCACCCGCGCTTCCAGAACTGGCGCGCAGAGTACACCGCCCGGCGGCGGCGGCGGCGCGGGCTCGTCGAGCTCGACAGCACCGTCGGCGGGCACCCCGACGACGACGGGGACACGGAGCTGCAGAGTCTCTACCAGAGCGACCAGGAGATGCGGGAGCTGCAGACGGGGACCCCCACGGGGCGCGTGGACGAATGGCGCAGCGGCGTCGACCGCTTCACCCCGCCCGGCCTGCGCTACCGCGGCACGCCGTCCGCGCTCCTCCCGCACACCCCGCTCTCCCCCA
>KV417564.1:212094-279835 GCA_001630335.1 Athelia psychrophila | reverse complement strand
TCATACGTCGCCCCGGACCGGTATATTCCCGCCGGAACACACGTTTTGACTATAGTTTCATAAGCGTTACATAGGAAAGACCGTCCGAAGGGTTGTAGTGTACCGAACGTCTCGCTAAAACCCCGTCGTCGGTCTCTGGTTCGGCTCATCTTTACTACAGCTCGCCTCAACCCTATGGTTCATGTATCTGGTCTACACATCGGAGTCCCGACGTATCTCTTACTTATTACACTAGTCCCAGCTTCAGACCTGGGGTTCATTTCCGCGATACCGGTTACGCAACGGTAAAACGCGGCCCGGCTTTCCTGTTCGTCGGTCGGCAACACGTCACGTAGTTCACGGAGTGAACGACGAAACTTGCACGACAAGCCCAAACTTGTGCGGTGCGAGGCTCATCGAGTCTAAACTATAAGACAGTTGGAAAATCTGTCTAAGGTTCCTTCATCCAGGCGTCCGATCGGAACGCGAAACTCTTACCGCGGTCCACCGGCAAGGGACTAACTTTCGTTAGCGCCGGGTAAAAATAGTGGCTCTTATGAAAAGCTACTCCCTCCCGCTAAAGACAGGTTGTTTAGTCCCTAAATCAAGAGACAGCAACCTTATGGTTGCAGTATTACCTTAGATCCAGCGTCTTGAGTCACGCTGTTTGACAGAAGGTTCGATGCCTCAGGTCAGGCCTTCTACCGGTCTATTACCGAAGGTCCAAGAGCATCAGGGTCAGGGTGCTAAAAACACTCAGTTGTGTGACCCTTCTTTTTTTAGATTTCCAGTTAACACGCCCGTCGGCAACTCCAACGCAACTCCCCACCTTTTCGTGACGTTTTTTCCCGTGCGCCACCGTCATCCCAAGGAAAGGAAGGACTGAGTTGGTGGTGGCACTGGGGCGACGTTCGGGGCAGATGTGATTATGTTACTGTGACGATAGCGATAGACTTTATTCTGCGTTATAAGAACTGGCATTACGACTTCGTGAATGAACTCTACCGGATAGACGGTTTCAACAGCGGAAAAAGCGGGAAACTTCGCCGCGGATCGTGACTCTGCGAGAATGGAAATTTTGTCCTTCTTGTCCACTCAAAAGAGTTTTACCTTACGTGACGCTCTCTGACGCAACTAAAGCAGCCGGAAGTTGGCCCCCGCGTCTCCGAGTATACATAAAAGAATCGAGTTTCGGTTACGGTAGGCTGCTAGTAATCGTAATAGGACTATTTGGAGTGTAGCGGGACTTATGTTCCTAGGGGTTTCCCGGGAGAGATACTATCATAGTGTTCGGAGGAATTGGCTCAGCGTGGATGATCAATATAGAGCGGACCTACTAGCGGGCACAGCGTATAGATTGCGTAGAGACTGTGGTTGGCTCAAACGTCGCGGCCGCGGCAGCAAACTTCTAGAAAAAACAACAACAACCTTAGTAACTAATATGAGGTAGCCCCTCGCAGAGGGATACCATCTCAAATTAGATGCATACATAAGACAGATTATAGCATGAACAAGAGGTTACGGTATCTGCCCGCGGGCATTACTCCGCGGTGCTTAAGCACAAACTGAAAAATCCCGGCCCATACAAAACCAAACTAGCAGCCGGAACACAAACTTCTAGAATTATGCCAGAGTCGCTAGTACGGTATGGATTCCTAGCATCTACTCATATAAGTGAACTCGGTACTACTCGATCGACTAGATACAACGGCTTGCCAGCGCGGTGACCACCGTGGCGAACGGCGGAGGTCGTTGAAGCGGGTACGGATTATAATCACCCTGACTGAGATGTCCTCCGTTCCACTGTAAACTTAGTTGCGGGTGATACACGTCGCGACTCGTAGTCCCCTGACAGTTTCGCTTAACGCGGAGTATTCGCCATTACACGTAGCAGATCAGTGTAGGGATATATTATGTTTGTACTGCAGATGGTTATGATGACTTGAGCTTTCGTCTAACATGCTCTCCTAGTGCTTAGCGCTTTGCGTTTTGCTTTGACCTTTCGTTCTTTCCTTGTTCTTTGGCTGGGGCTTTGGCTTTGGGCTACTTTCGCACGCATCCGCACACGCACGCCCTGCCCGCCCGCTCATTACATGTTATCATATATACACACGCCTCTAGGGCATACGCGTCCGCACTCGCACCATTCATGTTTATTTGTCTAGTCTTATCGTCCTGCAGCCTCTAGCCCNAAGCCTCGTAGTCTCGAGTCGCGCGCGGCCTCTCGCTGTGGGGCGAGTGCGAGGGGGTCGAGGGCGAGGGCGAGGGGCTTGAGGGGTGCGAGGGGAGGGGTAGTGAGGGTTGGAGCATATAGAGGAGCAGCCACAGAAGCGGTTTTAGCTTGAGGCTCGGCTCGCGGGCACGACTCTTCCCGCTCCACCCCCTCCACCCCCTCCACCTCCTCCTGGGCCTCAAGTCGCGCGCGCGGTTCTTCCCCGGCCTTAGCCAGCACCACGAGCGCTTAGGCTCCCGCCTCACCTTGTATAGCGGGAGCCCGCTCCCGCTCGCCCTCGCCCTCCCACTTGCTGCCGGCCTCGAAGAAAGTCGGAGTCAGGCCGGCTTACACCCCCTCATCCGGGCGCGCAGGAGTAATACAAGTTACTGGTGGCTCGGGCTCGGCTCCCTCTCGCGCCTCTTCCTGTACAGCCTGGCGTCGCACGGGCGCAAGCTCACCCACGCGCCGCGGCTGCCCGCGTGCTTCTCCGGCGGCTTGCACCCGCTGCCGCTGAGCTTCGCGTCGCCCCTCCGCTTGCCGCTGCGCCCCCGGCTCCCGTCGACGCCCTGCTCCTGCCCGCCCCTCTCCNCGTCGCGGACGCGCAGCATGCGCTTCGAGTCCGACGCGCGGCGCCGCCCGCCCCTGCTGCCGCCGACGCTCCGCCTCAGCCTGCCCGCCTCCCACGAGACGCTCTTGCTCGACCTCGACGGCTCGTGCCTGCTGCCGCGCCCCGACGCCGCCACGGACTCTCGCTTTGGCATGCACAAATGCCATCCTCCCTGTGGACCCACAGATGTACGCATCGAAAGCACCGCAAAGCGCGAATCTTTTTAAATGGCTGCCCGAGTGCACAATGTAATCGTACTGCTCAATCCCCGTCCCAGTACAACGCACCCTCTCTGCCTAGTCTACCCGCCGTCTCCCACTCGTCCAACGTCTACTCCTCAAATACATCGTCACTATCCGTAGCTGCCCTTATACACCCCCGAATTCCGATATGTCTGGTAGCAACCAACTCCGCAACGAGACCCCGGTCCAGAAGGTCTCGACGCAATCTTCGCTCGCAGGCGCAGTCACGCAGCCCTCGTCGCCCGCACATCAAGGCGCAAACAAGGATGGCAAGTTCACGCCACACTATTCAGTCACGAAAGCCCACCCGGAAGGCAGCAAGCAAGGACAGCTTCGACTTTGAACGCCGGCCCGTGCTTGCAAATGGGTGTCCAGCTGTGAGTACATCCACGTCAACCACATTCCGTATCACTCTAATTGCTGGTTTATAAAGTTTCCAAGAACGTCAGGGAACGAGGTGCAATTTGCAAGATCGTGTTTGCCGCTTTGGGGCAGGATGCTGACCTGGTGGCAACATGGTGGCACCGTTACCATATCAAGCACCGGAGTCCATACTTTCCATTTCAAGACCCGAAGCAACACGCTATGTGCCCCACTTTCAAACCAATCATAGATCTTATTCGTCATCCGCTCTACGTGCTCATCTCTGTCGCAACTCGCATCAGCTTTTCCACCTGTGCTCTCATCCCATGCTCCGTATTCCCACTGCATTTTTCAACATTTCGGGTTCTTGGTCTTTTTCGTGTTCACTACTCACCATATAGACATCGTCATTGCAATACTTCTGTCATTGCTATCTGCTGTGTTGTATCATATGCTCGTACCTAATGTTTCTCGTGCATAATGTGTATATAGTGTTCTTTGTTATTCGCATTGCAATCAATTTTATGTACGCTGTCATACAGATAGAAAATGGTGTGTCCAGTGCCTCACGACGAGACTGATGAGTGTAGATGATAGTGTGCAGCGAAAACAGGCTGTCCTCCACAAGACATCTGGCCAGCCGAGTTCAAAACATATTTTCATCGGACATGTCATAAATACGCTATGGCCGGATGGATTGTCCATAAAGATCCACCAAACGGTCCAATTGCTACGTGGTCCTTTTTTTATCCGCAATTCTCGATAGGGGACTCTGGAACTCATCGTCTATTATCTCAAACTGTGCCTGCTAAAATGCCATGCTCCACTTTCCCGGACGTAGTCGCGAGGTTAAGATGAGTTCGACGGGCGGTTTTGAAGGTGGATGAAGGTGCGACTAATAAGCAAACAAGAGATGAGGTGAGCAACGATGACAGAGAGAGAAGGGGAATACTTACAATGCCATCCATGGTTAGCAACCCGTCCGCGGCAAACGTCTCCAGCTTCGTGAGGGATGATGGGTCGAAATTTTCAAGCAGTGGATCGAGATGGGCGAGGCCCGTAACGTGGACCGACTGAAGAGCGCCAAGCTTCCGGCGTGACTCTATCATATTCACGAGGAGATTGCCGTTTCCGAAAGCGAAAGGTATGGAGCTATCGGAGCAGAGCGCCAGATTCTCCAAATCCGGAACCAAACACATGGGCTGGGAGATCATCAGGGTCTCGACCACGTTCGCGTCGCCCACCTGGCCATACATAAGTCCCGCTAGCGTTAGGTTCTTGATGTTTGATGCTGAGCGAAGGATATGTGGTAGATGTTCTTTTTTAACGTCTTGCAACTCTAGAGGGCTTCCCACATCAAGCACGAGGCTTGTGAGAGGACTTGTTGTCGATGAACGCAGTAGCATCGAAGTGAATTTTGCGCAACCGACGTCGTTCGCCCACGTCCCGAGTAGCCGGAGGTGGTTGAGCGACGGGAAAGTGAAATGATCCCAAAACAAAGCAAGTTGGAAGGAATCTTCAGCGGTATCGATTTCAATGTCGGTGAGGAAGGCTAGCTGGATGTGTGGAGTATCTTCCCCCGTCACTTGACTCGGATTCCATGAAAACTTGATCTTCAGCGTCACCAGCTTTGGCAAGTGCCGTAACACGCAAAAGCATTCTATTGCGTATACCTTGCCAATATCAAGGCTGGTGAGGCCATTCCATGGAAGCTGGGATTCTTGGATGCCGCCCATGGCTTGGAGGGATACTCTTCGAAGCTCGGGCGCTACATGAAAGCCCTGAAAAATCTCTAAATCAAAAGGCGCTGATAGCGAGAGGCTTTCAAGCAGAGGAAGGTTGTTGGCAAGCTGGGAAGTGATTTTGTCTGGAATGGGCTCCCACAGGAAGAGGGTCGCATCCTTCCATCTATTGCATTGGGGGACAAGTAGGTTCTCCCAGGCTGCTTGCGTGGCTGCGAGATTAAAAGCAGCGGACGAAGGTTCAACAGTGAAAGTCAAGGGATGATTCCCTGAGCGGATCAGCCAGGCTTCGGCCACCTCTGACTCCCGTGCGCTGTATGCGACAAAGCGCAGGTGTGTCCACATTGGAGGACTTGCGATACCCAGCGAGCGCCAAGTAGCACACACATGGGTTACTCTCAAGGCCTGGGACACGTACTCGTCGTATTCATCAAGACGGTTATTGGGTAAGCTTTGGAGGAATATCTCGCAGAGCATCTCCGGAGGAAGGCGTCGTGAATGGTCAACCTGTGTTATATCTTTCCTAGAATCAAACACCTGGTCTTGAGAGCGATTTGATCCCAACGAAGCAATTGATAAGCTCGTATGAGCAGGCGCATAGTTCTGTGACAACGCATTGGACTGTGTTGAGTCTGAGGGAGTGTGTAAAACCGATGTACGCGCCATATCAGAGATTAAGTGTCTCGGAGTCGTCTGCGCACTGCATGTGAGTCTGTATGGACGATGCCATCGGTGTAGAATCAATTACCATTCGTTCAAAAGGCAAACACGTAACGCCTTCGCGAAAGGAGATCAACAGGGGGTTAAAGAGTCGAGGAAATATATCCGCACCTATATATGCGAGGATTATCGAGAATCAGTGGCTTGGCATGCCCGCGGATTGAGGCACAGTGACCATGTATACAATTGCCGCAGTAGTCTTGGTATGAAGGAAAGATGCGCACTGTCATCGATTCATCCTGTCATGTCACCGGCGTGCACGTCCGGACTCCGACGGGCGTTCAATTGTGTCCTCCGCTTTCCCAATAAGGCAGGCTGAGATCACGTGCGATGTGCGTACTACTGGTACTTAACACTGGGGCATTGGCCAATTTTCGATCTTAGAAAAGCCTTTAAAAATCGTGATAGGACAAGGATTATTCTTCTGAACCACAAAATGGTGGTTCCAGCGCCAAATTCGCCCAAAAGGGCAATGAAATCTGAGCAAAATTCATTATTTTGATAACATTTTTAGACACGGAAAGGACAATGAAAATTCTCTATCCTATCTCAAATTCCGAAGGTCTTTTTAAGATCGAAAATTGGCAAATGCCCCCCGTGTAAGTTAAAGTAGCGAGTCTAAGAAGTGAATAATCCTCGATTTTGCCTTAACTACTCAAAGTCACAGGCCTTTATGTAGAAATTGATCCGGCCGCAAGACGGCTGCAACTTCGCCCTGACCACGCCCGAAACCCTTAAAGCAGAGCGACTACGTGCTCTCGCGTTTACCGCGTACAACTCCTTATCCGATCCAACGTGAGGAGTCCGATCGTGTACATCTTGTATATACACCATACCACTCACTAGCTTCGAGAATCACCACCATGCTGCAATTCCAGATCCCCTCATTTGCGATCTCCAGCAACGTTGCACTCTTCGCACTCTGCGCTATCGTTTGTTATATCCTCCTCCGCGCCATCTTCCAACTCTTCATCTCTCCTCTCAGCGGCATTCCTGGCCTGTGGTACGCCGCCGTATCCGACTTCTGGCTCATCGCGCATCTAGCGCGCCTGCAGCAATTTAAGACCGTCGAGGAGGCATTTGAAGCGTACGGGCCCATCATGCGTGTTGGACCGAACAAGATCGTTTTCAAGGATGCTTCTTCTGCCAAGAGCGTTTATTCCGTGCAAAAATTCGACAAGACGGCCATTTACAAGTCGCTGAAGACGTGCGTAGCTCGCGTTTTGGCATCTGGCCCCAGTCACTCATGTATGCGTATTTAGGAACAATAACGACATTGTGTGCGTTTTATGACAATATATCCGCGCTTTAGTCGCTAATTTTTAAGCGCAGATTGTGTATCCAATTTCTGATGTTGAAAATCAGCAATTTAAACAAAACCGTGCAGACACCATGTTCTTGGTTTGGGGTGCAACTCGGGCGCTTCCTTCCAGGAACGTATTAAATAAAATGAATCCCACCATCACTGGGGATTCAAATATGTCTGCGGAAACAGGTCTTCGTCGACAGGACATCTAGCCACCTGAATTCAATACACGTCTCGATTACCGAAAATCACTCACGATATCATGCTATCTTCAGGGAGCGTCCAATTCGCCATATAGGGCTGGGTGGCTTTGGTCGAGCACTGATTTTCTTTCTTTCTTTAGGAAGCTGCCGTGTTTTACTCAGCGGAGACGTACCGAAGGTTTCAGTGAGTATGTGCAGTGCTGTGTAATTGAACAGTGCTTAGCAGATATAATATGTCATGTTTAACAGGGAATGTACTCCGTAGCCCTCGCGAATCCCAAGACCGGCGTCACCTTTGGCAAGGCTTTTTTCGAGGATCTTGTGCCCATTCTCTATCGCTCTGACTGGATCATACTCATTGGATAGTATGAGAATTGGGTGCTTCTGTTTGGCACTGTGACCTTACGGTCATTTTCACAGTTCCAGGGTTTTCTTTCCTCCATATCGACATACCTAAAATTGGTCACGCTTTCTACGGCTCTTATTTGCCAATGGTGACAGGGCCACCCTCCGTCTGTTGGCCACCTGTATTATTTTTTAAGCTCATGGGACGAGTAATAACAGAGCTGAATTTACATAGTCCCGAGCGTCTCACTCATATTGCGCGCCTCCACTACTCTGTCGAACATATCTTGGGTGGTCGTCTCATCGTAGTCTGGGCCGTCCGAGCACATAATGCTCCAATAGTTCGATCTGATACGTAGATATTAGCAACACGCACTAGAACTCATAGTCCCAGAACCGCCGTGAGTCTCGTCGTTCGACAGTTCTTCCGTCTTGCACAGAACCATTTGATTTTGAGAATGTCGGTGGTCCCATTTTGCCTGTGTAATACCCGCTAGTGTTCACCAGATCCTGTTGCAACTTCAGGTTACGAGCCATCTCTTGCCATCGTTCTTCCGCTGTGAAAGGTGAAACTCGGGATATATTAAAGCACGCAAACTTGCTCACTTCGAAAGGAAGAGGACCGAGAGAGTGTCTGATCCAAATCCCCGTAGGGATCATATCACCTGCTCAATGATTCCCATCAGAAGTGGTAAATCCATCCGGCATTAGAGCTCACCCTTCCAAGTCGCTCTGGGAAAAGTGCGACCGAGTATAGTTCCTTTGAGTCACTGTAAGCTCAGATATTTAATTTTGGCCAACTGATTGTACCATAGGAGAATCCCCTGCCGTATATTTAGAAACTAATGGTGCATAATTAAAGGCATACATACCAATAAGTGATCTCAGATCCTAGACCGTCAATGGCATCCGCCAAGCGCGCTACATCCCGAGCGTTCGCAGCTGTACCCTGAGAGAAAAAGCCCAAGTTCAATGCAAATTGCCGCTGCAAACTTCAGGTTACTTAAAACATATGGAAGAAACTTTCCAGATCTTGATTCACATCACTCCCATAGATCTTACAGTCTCGTGTCTTCGGCATCGACATGACTGTAGAACTGGTGACGGTCAAAGCGCGACCTCAATGACGAGTTAGTTTCGACCTACAGAATTCTAGAACGTGAACATATATTGAATCAGACCTCCTACAACGACAATGCTTACACCTTCATACCAAAGAGACCCTGCCCAGAATGTGTCGGCTGATTCTTTATCTTCGAAACAGCTCACACTCGGCGTGGTGTCATTGACACCCCGTATATCCCAGCTATTAGAATGATAGTTGAAAAGAAAAATTGCCTGTATGAAAGAGATTTCGAACCCAACAATGTCATACTCTCCTCCAGACTTCTCCATCATATCGAGCGCTCTTTCCCTCTGATGCTCGCCTGTCCCAGATATGCCTGGGCCCCCAGGATTGGTGAATATCGAGCCTCGACGTTTATCTGAATCAGCCAAGAGTCTCAAAATCGATAGAGAAGCATCCCCAGCTCGAGGATCGGCGTAGTCCGTGGGCACTGATAAACGTCCACATTCGAAGACGCGGCCTGATATCTCGCCGCATGTCTCTCACGAAATGGCGTTGTTGGTCGGGCTGGCATGGAAAGATGACTGAGGTGGAGGGATTGATTTGGACGCCCCCAAGATTAAGAGCTGAGATCCACATAAGATGATAGAGAACAGCAGCATTTCGGCGATGTTTGAACTGCGGTTCAGCGCCCAGCCACATTCATTTCTATTTGCGCATGTTTGGCGGCTAGGTACAAGGCTTCGGAGTTTATGACTTCAGCAATATCAATGGCCAACAAACGATCACGCTCAGGAAGTGCAGAAAGCATTTCAGCTGAGCCCCCCAGAAAAGAACAAAGAAAAGACGAAGACGCCTCTGATTCAACTGATGGAAATGCCCTGCTGTCTCTCGCCCAATTGGTCGATTTCTCCGCGCTGGCATCTGAGGCTGCCATAACGCGCCAATCGCAGCTGCTCGCGGAGGCCCTTCTCTGGGATCACACTCTTCTTCTGGTCCATCAGGGCAGTCATGAAGAATATGAGATTTTGGAGCTGGAATTCTACCTGAAGAAAGTGGGCCATGAGGATCCGTTCGCGCATGGGAGCGAAGAGCAACGTGTCAGCGGTAATTGGTGCGGCCCTTAAAGTTATCATGGCACACTGCTTTGCTCCTATATGCTCACCACGTAATATAGGTACTTTCATCGTGCACCAACCCGTTCTGCTCAGCCGGCGAAGCCTTCTGCAGCCGGTGGATACCGCGGTGGGACGCGAAAGGGTCTGGACTTGACCATCGCTGGCCCCGTGGCTACCCCAAAATCCGAGCCCCCGGCTGAAGACACCGTGGATATACGTGGTGGTATTCTCCTGCGAACAATCCGCAGATTATCAGACGATACTGTCATCTCAGGCCCCTCCCTTCTAGTGGACGAGCTGCTGCGCCTCACAAAGTCGAGCAATATAGCGCAACTTGTGCAGACAAGGCTGAGAGACGACACTAGCGCGCTACCGATGCCCTCTTCTGCGCCGTCGGACTCACCAACTACGTCGTTGCGACTTAAACCCAAAGTGAATGTCAAGGGTGCACCGCGCCCACGGATATACCGTTCGTCCCGCATAGGGCTCGACCTTTCCAACCCTAGCGCAACTAATTCGCCTACCAATCCCCGCGTCATATTCATTTCGAAGCTGTACCGCTACTTCACGCGGCCACACCTCTTGACGTCCAACGGCAAGGGACACACGTTCCACGGTCTATATCAGGCCAGCGCTGAAGAATATGAAGACCAAGAGGACATAATGGCGGAGGTCGTTAGGTTGTCGGGGATGAAGCAGCAAACTGCTCTGAAATATCTCGGTGACTACAAGGCGGGACTGGATAAAAGTAATCTCAAATCCTTTATCGGGCCAGCAGGAAAGGGGGCTGCGGGTTCACCTTCCTCGTATTTAAAGATGATGGGGACATTGGATCGATTGGCGAGTGATATCGCCAGCGGATCCTCCAAGGAAATATTACAATGAACTTTCTAAATGTTGCATGCTTATAGTTCCATTCCAATATAACGAGTTTTCTGACGGTGGAGGCTGCATAGACAATTAGTAAACCCACTCGGTAATTCGGTCCCACACCACCCTGCCACTACCCTTCGTGCCTCTGGCTCGCAGTGTCTCCTTCTTCTCCTGGTCCACAATTCTATCACTCTCGCGCACGGCATCACCTTCGCCTGGTTGCCACACTGCATCTGTAACCAGATCGACCTCCGCAAGCGGGACGAAATGCTGGCTCTTCTTCAAGACGAACTTCTCGTATAGTGTGTACCCACCATAGAGGATAACATAGAGCCCTACCCCAATATAAGTCGCCACGACGTTCTATAATTGCACCGTCAGCAAGCATTGTGAATGCAAGTGCCCTAGATCACGATGCGCACCTTGGCTTCGAAAGGATCCTCGACGGCAGCCGAGTACCCCTCAGCCACGAACATGAGCGTCCCGAGGATGACCACCCCCAACGGCAAAAGCGGGAACAGCGGCTGCCTATACGGCAAGTCCTTTAAATCCCGCCCCTGAAACTTGTAAGCGCGTCGGAACCGCAGGCTGATCACGCCGATGCTTGCCCACACCAACAGCGCCGAGATGCCGGTGAGATTTATGAGCCAGGTGAACACAATACCCTCGCCCCATATCGTCGTGAGGAAGGCGATACACGAAACAGCGAGCGAGATCAGCAGTGCGGGGACGGGCACGCCGCGGGAGTTGACCCACCCGAAGATGCGCGGGGCCTGGCCGGAGCGCGCGAGGGAGAGGAGCATGCGGGAGGAGGCGTAGAAGCAGGAGTTGGTCGCGCTGAGGACGGCGGTGAGGAGGACAGCGTTGATGACGTGGGAGGCGGGCTTGAAGCCTGCACGGACGAAGACGACAGTGAGGGGGGAGGCGGTGACATCTGAGTCTGTTTATTAATTGCGTGTAAGTATTGAATGTCACTATCTCCATAACTGGCATAACGAAAACAGCAAGACACACACCATCGGCAGCACTGAGCAGCGTAGGGTCGGCATAGTTTATGCAAAGCCCCATTGTCAGGATGGTTAACAGGTAAAATAGCACAATGCGGAAGAAGGTCGCTTTGATAGCCCGGGGAACGGCTTTGTAGGGCCGAGCAGCCTCGCCAGCGGCGACAGCGACGAGTTCAATTCCCCCGTAGGAGTAAAATGCGTAGACGAATGTCTGAGCGAATGCTGAGAAGCCACCGATAAACGCTTGGGAGTTTTGGAAGTTCGAGAGACCCTTAAGAGAGTCGCGATGCGTGTGAGTGCCTTGCAGCTTTTTAAACTGTCCAGGGATCGCTTACAGGGCCTGGGTGGTCTTTGACTCCACCCCAGTCGAAGATCAACCCGACGAAGATGAAAACGATGACCATCAGCACTTTGATCAGCGCGAACCAGTACTCAGACTCTCCTACGTAGAAAATTCCAATGATTAACATGCTATGAGAATCAAGAGTGGATTTGCCAACCATAAACTCGGACGTGAATCATCTGCAGCGCGAACACAGGAAAGATGATGACGAGTGCCCATTCCCAGGCTTGGACCTGCGGGGCCCAGTACTAGTATTATGTAAATTAGCGATTTATTTGCTTGATGAGACAGTAGTATGAACGAACTTGGAGAATGACAGCGGCGGCCGTCAACTCGCTGGCTGTAGCGCAGTGGGGGTTAGAGGTTAAATATATTGGGTACAGCAAGACTCACGGATGGATAGACTCCACTGGAACCAATAATTCCATCCTGCGCATATCATGTTAGCCGATACGCAAGCAACCGAAACAGACAAGAGCGCACCGAGCGTGAAACCAAACGCAGGAGAGACAAATCGGGTCCCAAAGACTGAGAACGCGCCGGACACCGGGTACATGGACGCCATCTCTCCTCTACGCATTCTTCAGCAAGAAGCACAAGCATAGAGTACATGGACTAACAGCGATATGACGACCGAGTACACGAATATCCCAACCACAAAATAGCTCAATAACGCGCTTCCAGGGCCGGCCAGCGCAATTGCCTAAGCAGCGAAAGCGCGATTAACCTGAGAGCAGAAGAAGTACATGAAAAGTATAATTGACGTACGGATCCAGCGCTCAGAAACAACCCAGTCCCAATCGTACCCCCAATTGCGATCATCATGAGATGGCGGCTCTGCATCGCCCTCACCGTCGGGTTATGCTCCTTGATGCCATCCTGGTCTGCGAATACGCGTTTCCAGAGTGTACGCGGCTTCTGCAAGCTTGAGCTCTCTATTTCACGAGAGCTAGCCGTGTGCAAGGGCAGGTCCTTTTCGTCGAGGCTCTTACTGTCGGGGTCGGGGTCGGGGAGTGCCGGCTGCTGGGTGGTGTAGGGAAGGCGCCCTCTTGCTTCCAAGTCGGACATGGTGGGGAATGAAAAGGTCCAGATGATCGAGCTCCGACGCAGTGTTTCACAGGATACTAGGATAGGCACATTGCGCGATATGGCATGATCGATGCCCGCGGTACGCGCCCAGATATCATCAAAAAAAGCGCGTAGTCGAGTACAGGTGCCGAGTCCCGCGTGTGCAGCAATCAACATTGTGCCTTTTCTCTTGCCTTTCTCTCCGATAACGTTCAAATTCGATTCGCTCGGGTCCCAATTTCTTGCTTCAATAGCCTCTACATTTGAAAGAAATGATAATTGATATCATTTACATGCACGCAGCGTCAATCTCAACTCTCATTTGCCGTGCAGACATCTTGCCCTGGACACTTGGACACGGCGGGCACACTGCATGTTGAGCACATTCCCTCGGAATCATCGCAGTCCGACATCATGGCTCCACAGTTGCATGAGACTACTCATACGAGTACATCGCATCCTTCTTCTGGAACGTATCCCCCTCAGGATTCTGCGAAGATTTAGTGCAGGTCGACCGTTCACGCTCACTACTCCTTCCTCCTGAGATGCTCTGCGAGATATTCCTTCAAAGCTTACCTAATGGCCGTCTCTAAGAGTCTAACGAGTACAAGTCTCAGGCCCCGAGAGTAACATTACTTCCCAACTCGCCAACAATCTTCCTCTGCTTGAAAGCCTCTTGATATCTACGAATTTGATTTGGGGATTCCTCTGACCTTTCGTGTCGCTGTCGCTTCGAAGGTTACCCAACCTGTGGGCAGCATCCCCCACCTCCATGGGATAGCCTCATCAACCTTGATATCGATGAAAGGCATGGCAGAGTATGCTTTAAAGTGCTAGGGCACTTGCCAAGGCCGTTGATGCTTAAGATGACATTTTCAAGGTCTTTGGGTAATTTGACGAAGGTCGATACTCCACACATCCGGCTAACCTTCCTCACAGACATCGTCATCAACAACTCCAGTCAAAATTTCGCCAAATTTACTTCTTTTTGGGATCAATTCACTTTCCTGTCGCGCAACCACCTCCGCCTCGTCGGGACGTGAGTAGACGACGTTGGTTACGCGAATTCAGCTTCGATGCTCGCACATTTGCCCACGACGACTCCTCTCGCAAGCCTTATCCTTAATGTGAGATCCGCTCCGCACAGAGATCACCTAAAAGAGGGAGACCTTGCACACCTTCTCCACGCCACTCCAAATATCAGGAATCTGGAGCTCCATGGATTCGTTTATGGCCGGCCTATCGGAGTGAACATATTCAAAGCCCTGACGATCTCCCAGCACAGGTGTTTGGGGCTGACGAACCGGCACCAGGCCTCTCGTGTTCGGCCCCGGTGATGCTCATGAATACGATAGAGTCCCTCCAGAGCTCCGGCGCTCTTCGGTCGGTTGTCGTAACGTGCACCGCCTATGTCGATCCACTTCTTGACACTTTCCTCCCACCATCCCACATGAAGCTGGCTACGTTTTCCACGAAAGGGTTGCTCATCATAGATGTCATTGTAGGTATTGCCCATACCTCTCCATGACGTCTGTGCTCCTGTAGATTGGACTGTTTGGCAGATCTCTGGGGACAAACAATCCGGCCACAAAGTATTTGTGTCCTTTACTCCGATGAAAATATGTAACGAAACCTGTTTCCGCTGTGCACTACCACCACCACCTCTCAGTCTAATCATGAATCGTTGAACACGCTAGAATCCTGTCTGTATGACACTGTAAATGAATTTTAACGCAATGTGAAGAGCGAGATAAGCGATGAATATGCACATTATGAGTAGTCGACGAGAATATGATATAGCACAGCAGATAGCACAGACGGAAGCAATGTAGCGATGATGTCTAGATGATGAGCGGAAAGACGAACAAGAACCCGATATAAAGCTGAAAGATGCACAGTGGGAATACGGAGTATGGGATGACGGTGGAAAAGCAGATGCGAGTTGTGACAAGGATCAGTATGAAAAGCGAATATGAGATGAGATCTATGAGTGATTGTATAACGAGCGTTTGGTCCCGTATCTTGAAATAGAAAATATGGACCTCAAAGCTTCGTCTGGTAATGTTGCCACCATGGTGCGCTCGGGGCCCGGTCAGCATCCTGCCCCAAAGTGGCAAACACAATTTTGCATATTGTGCGCCTCGCTCCCGGATGCTCTTGGAGACTTTATAAATTAGTAATTAGAGTGGCACGGTATGTGGTTGACGTGGATATACTCACAGCTAGACACCCAATTGCAAGCACGGTTCGGCGCTTAAAGTCGAAGCTGTCCTTGCTTGCTGCCTTCCGGGTGGGCTTTCGTGACTGAATAGTGTGGCGTGAACTTTCCATCCCTGTATGCGCCTTGATGTGCGGGCGACGAGAGCGGCGTAACCGCGCCTGCGAGCGACGAGTGTGTCGAGACCTTCCGGGCCGGGGTCTCGTTGCGAAGTTGGCTGCTTCCAGACATTTCGGGGATTTAGGTGATGAAGATGGATTTGAGGACTAGATGTTAGACAAGTATGAAACGGCTGGTAGACTAGGCAGAGGGGGTGTTTTCTTTACTCAGGTGGGGAACGAGCAGTGGTGATGACATTGTTTTCTGGTGCGGTCATTTAAAAAGAGTCGCGCTTTGCGGTGGTTTCGATTCGTACATCGGTGGGTCCACAGGGAGGATGGCCTTTGTGCACACCAAAGCGAGAGTCCGTGGCAGCGTCGGGTTTGTATCTAGTAAGGCCCTGGCCACATGAGGACGGCCTAGTATCATTTCCGGCAGGCCTGCCACCATGACATGTCTTACGAAAATATTTTGTGGCAGCAACGAAAGACCGAACCGCCTAGAATGATGTCGAGTGGCGTTGGGGTACCGAGTACATAAACCAGATGTGTAGCCTCAGGGCTGCATACCATACGGAAGGAATAATATGATCAGGATTGAAGTCTGGACCCCAAGTAAAGGTGCTATGGCCAATGCGTTGCCATTCTGCGCCGGGCCGAAAGGACGAGAAGCCAGCCGTTGTGCAGCGTATGAAGTGCCTCACTTGCCGCTTTGGACGTGCCGTTCGGATTTGAACATGCCACGCTTCAAGTAGCTCAGCTTTGATATTATGACAACTTTTCAAGACAGATTCTCGAGAGGTCCGCAGGCTAGCCTTGCGCTTTGAGAATGGTGCCAGGCCAATGCCAAGCGGCTATTCGCTGAGTGAAAGTCATGGTAGCCCATTTCGTCTCCGAGCATATTGACGAGTAAACTTATTATATTTCCAGAAAAACTAGGGATTTCGTTCGTTATCGTCGCAATCAAGCGTCGCGATGGCATCTAGACACTCAGCAGAATTCACTTAGTGCGCAGAACCGTCGTCCAAGCCAAGTCCAAGCTGCAAAATTCAATCCGGCAGATGCAATAAAATCGATGAATCAGAGAGACGTCCTCTGTATGAGTACATATAAGCAGTTGGCTATGATATTATTGCTGTTGTGGAACTTACAGAGCTGCGTATTGTAAGCCGTGATCATCGTTTAGAGTCAAGCTGCAAGGCGGTGTGGCGTCGGATCGGGTCGGATGTTGATGTCCGATGTCTTGCATTTCCGAATGCGAGCCAAGCTAAAGCGCTCAAGCTTAATGTTGTGCCCTCTACCTTTGGTTCACAGCTACTTGTTTCAAGTTCGTCTCCGGTATCCCTGAGCCTTTTTAGTCGACATGCGCATTCCAATCACTCTGCAAACCTCAGGCTGTTCTGGCTTGCAACGGGCGACGCTATCATTTGCTATGTAAAACAAGCCACCTTGTGGCCTATAGCATACTCCCGATGTGTGGCCTGTTTTGTCCCTCTCTGCTCTCATCCCCACTGCGCTCTCTGCTTTTGCTTGCAAGCCTTATCAATTTGCAGGTCCACTGATGTGATGTACTTTCTGCTCGTCTCCCAAACAGTCAAGCTACTGCCCCAATGTCAAAGCATGCATCCGAAAGTCATCCTCAAGAAAACACAAGTCACTCAAGACATCGATTATAGTTTCTTCGGGTTCTTCTATGTGAGCCTTCGTAACCTTAACAAGAGCCCCGCCTCGCAGGCAGATCTTTCTAGACGACTCTTTATAAGGCACGACTACCCGGCGTTGTCTGGATTCAACTTGCGGTGTGGATCACTCGAAACAATGGTTCGCATAGAGCATCCCATTAACGTGGTCTTATTTATGGTGATTGTGACGAGCGATAGTCATCACCACAACTTCCTCCCCTCAATACCTCAAACCAAACCCCCTTGAATACTATGCCCTTCACGCGAGTGTCTGTCCCAGGTTCAGTTTTTATGAGCCCCGGTTTACTACATCTTCTTACAGATCTAGGACACCTCCGGAGGTCAAAGCGCGTGTTTTGCGCCATGTGCGGGATATCGCTAGGACCCTAAAGCTGAAGGACGAGTGCGCAAGACTCGCGACGTCTGGTGCTAGCCCACTCTTGTCACTCTTGACCGACAAAGCCACTCTTGATAGAAACGTTGGCGATTTGTACGCCACACCACTGGCGGATATGGGGAGGATTGTCAAAGAAATGGACTTGTCTGGCCTTATTTTTTTGCCGCTGCTAGAACAATGGATAGTGGCCGTGGAAGCACGGTTAGAGGGCTTAGAGGTTAGTAGCATTTACACTTTACACTTTACACTCTTAACAGTCTTTGCAGGCTTTCCGGGACGAAGCTGACCGGATTACTGCAGAAACTGTTAGAAACTTTGAGCCATCTCAAGGAAGTCCTGCATATCTCGAAGACCCGTCCGAACCATTGGGACAAGGCCAAGGAGGTCTACGCGAGCTTGATGAAGTCCACCGGTGACGGTTACAACTCCATCGGGAAGTATTATGACGCCCTCAATGGGCAGAGGACGCAGGCGCAGGAGCCGTGTAAGCAAAGGAAGCGGAGGATAAGCGGAGAATGAACATAATTAGAAGTAGCAGGAGCGAAGGAAGCGCAGGAATATCACATCCAAGCGATGATGCATTGTTGTGACATTATACTGCATGTGCCTTTTCCGTAGACATGGGTGTGGGTAATGTATTATATTGTATTTGAGCATTGGGCAAAACTGCGATTCATAAGTGTACATCAGTACCATCAACGGCAATTAAAGCTATCCTTGCACCAACCACCTCTCATCACACCCTGGACCACTACTAAGCAGAGCATCCAGCACCCACCCACCAGTCGACACGGCCCTACGCGCCCTACTTCCTCTTCCCCTCAAACAACGGCACCCCTTTGACCTCCCTTGTCGTATCGCCTCCCTTGCCCACTGCTGCCCACTCCCAGGTCCTCTCCTCTGGGCCGACACCCAGTCCATCCAGCAGCTTCCCCGCCGTGCCGGGAATAAATGACTGCAGTAGGATCCCACACACGCGCAGCGTCTCGAGCGACGTGAGATACGAAGCGCGCGCAAGGCCTGGGGAAGTTGTGGAGGCCCAGGGTGCGGTATGGGTTAGGGATGCGTTCGCCTACAATAGAGAAAAAGTAAGGTCAACTGGCGATTCAAAGGATAGCAGGCAAATGGATTGAAGGAGGAGGGCAGGGACTGACCAGTTTGAGCCTCGCAACGATGGCGTCGAGCGCTTCGGCCACCTCCATGTTCTCGAGGTACCCGCGCGCCGTATCTCCAAGTGTTTCCAGCGACGCTAGCACTTCGCGATTATGCGTGTGCTTCTCCCCTTCCCCGCTCTCCGCCAGATAGCTGGCACTAGCGAGCTCCGCAAGGGATGGCGCTGAATCGCTTAGCGTGTTGAGCTTGCCGGCGATGGCTTTGGAGGTGATGCGCAGGAAGAAGTTGCCCAGCAGCGAGCGGATCTCGTCGAGATGCTTCTCCGCCTGTACCGGGGACCAATCTGCATCAAGTACATCATTAGCAAAACACACGCTACGGAGACGCCACAGAATAATCAAGCTCACCAACATCGTCCTTGAAGCGCCCGCCGACCTTCGCCATGTAATACCGCACACCGTCGACGCCATACGCCTCCATCGCCTCGCCCGGATCCGCGACATTGCCCACGCTCTTGCTCATCTTCCTCTGCTCGGCCGTCCAGTGCGCGTGCGTGAGCAGAGTCTGTGGGAGCGGGAGCGAGAGCGCCAGCAGGATGGCTGGGAAGTAGACGGCGTGGAAACGCAGTATGTCTTTGCCCACCACCTGCACGTCCGAGGGCCAACCCCCTGCTACGCCATCCAAATCCTTGAAGGGATATCCGGCGCCGGTGAGATACACAGTCAGCGCGTCGATCCAGACGTATATCGTGTGTTCCTCGTCCCCTGGGACCGGTACACCCCAGGTCAGGCGCTCCCTCGGTCGTGATATGCTCAGATCATCTAGAGCCCCGCCTTCTTCCGTTGAGACCCATGACAGGACCTGGTCGTAATACGATTTGGGCCGGATGGCGGTGGGGTTGGCGAGGAAGTGTGCATGCAGCGCCTCGCGGAACTGGGAGAGGCGGAATTTGTACGTGATTTCGGAGCTGTAGGTCACCACCGAGCCTGTTTCAGTGGAGGTCACTACTTCGGTGGCGGTTTTGGGGTGGACGGTTCGGGTGATTTGGGCGTCGGTGTAGAAGGCCTCGTCGGAGATGGAGTACCACCCCGAGTAGGTATCTTTGTATATGAGGCCTTTCGCGTCCAGCTCGCGCCAAAGGTGTGTGACGGCGTCGTGGTGCGCCTGCTCCGTAGTGCGGATGAATCGTGTGTGGCTTATATCCGCCTTCTCAGCGAGCTCCTAGAGAAGACGTGAGCATATTCCGAGAACGTGCTGGTTTATACGAAACGAACCTACACGAAACCGCTCGCTGATGCTATCGCAGAACGCGAGTTCCTCCATTCCCTTTTCACGCGCCGCTTTTTGAATCTTGAGTCCATGTTCATCTGTGCCCGTGAGGAAGTGCACGGGCTGGTGCGGGTGCGTCAGGCGCCGGAAGCGCGCCAGTATGTCGGCCGAGACTAGGGTGTGCAGGTGTCCTATGTGCGGTACTACACGATGTCAGAGCCTTATTGTTGGAGGTGATATACGAAGAAAGCACCTGCATTGGGGTAGAAGATTGGGGTGGTAACATAGTATGGCTTTTGGGTGTCTTGCGCCGCGGATGTGGATGCGTGTCGGTTTAGGCTTTGGAGGACGCGTAGAGGGGGTGCTTGGAGGGCGCGTGTGCGGAGGACGCGGCTCAGAATCATTCAAGAGAAGAGAAGGGCTGCTAGAGTCTTATATTACGACGCGTTGAGCTCGTCGTGCTGGCGGATCAAGACGCGGTTTGAGTAAATGTGCCGAAAAGCCAGCTTCGCAAGTTTACCCAGCGTCAATTCCATATTCGAATCGTCCTCCCCATCTCAAAAACATTCGAATATCGGAGTTCTGCCTACGGGAGACTAAAGCAAATCCCCAAGTCAATCCTTTACTTGTCTCAGTCTGGCGCTTCCCTCCTTCTGTCATCTCCTCCCATCGTATCGTAAAAGGCAACTCTCAGATACCGGCATGTCTGAATCCCACCACACTAATACTGGATCTTTGTATCCAGGGTTCACAGCGCTCAAAAATGCCGTCTTGGCACTCGATCCATCGATAAGCTACGAAAAGGTTCTGGCACAGTTCCGATGCATCGAATTGGCTCTTGTCCAAGCGAAGGTGGAAAGAGCTGCGGCGGAAAATAGCTCAATTCCTATCTCGTCTCTTCCAACCGAAATCTTATCGCACATCTTCCGTATACATCGCGACCTTCGCATCTCACAGTGGGGGGATAGCACCTCGTCCAGTGTGCGAGTCTCCCATGTTTCGACGATATGGAGAGATACTGCGCTCTCCGATTCTTCCCTGTGGAGCAAATTTGTGTCGTCTCCCGTTCACTTGCAAGATTTCTACCAGATGATGATATGTCGCTCGAAACAGTCACCGATAGAAATCGCGATCAAGCAAGAACGCCCAGAAGATTCTGAATCGGCCCATGCGCTCGCTGCACTGATCAGTTCACAAGCCCACAGATTGCACAGGCTCTCTATAAAAGCCCCAATGCATTTTCATTATCAACATCTTCCACCTCTCCACATTCTCTCTGCTCCATATATGATACATCTCAGCCTCATCAATACCGATAAACTCAGGACAACTGCGACGGCGGCGGTGGCAGGAGGTTATCTTACTGCCCGCATATTTACCGGGGGTGTGGACAGGTTGCGTTCCTTCGAATCCATGAAGATTCCTCTATGGTTCCATCCACCATTGACGTCGACCTTGATCCACTTTGTAGACCTGACTCTCCCATTTTCGATTTCTTGCACTACACTGAAAACAACACTCCTCGAGCCATCACCAATGCTTGTACATCTGTATCTTCAAGGGCGCGAAATTTCCGACGTTGCACCGCCCCCCACGAGGATCACGATGCCATGCCTCGTCACAATGTACATCATGAGCTTACCATCGAGTACTTTTCGAACGCTGGAGATGATACAGGCACCACGCCTGGACGCAATGATTCTCGCCTTTTCAACTACGGAACCGCCGTTATGGCTAGGTGAAAGCCTAGCTGAGCGGTATCCCAAGCTCCGCGCGCTTACACTCCACGGCCCGCTTGGACACAGCATCTTGATGCACTTCCCCATGATAACGGAATTGAGAATTTGCGATCGTCGTCGAATTGTCACCAACCTTCACAGTATTTTTTCCTGCGAGCAGGATGCATTCTCAACGCTGGTGCCGCGCTTGAGCTGTATTGGGGTCCAAGCAAAATTCGAAGCGCCTACCCAGGATTTTTGTCGGCATCGCCAATTACTGGGGCTCACCGTTCCCAAGATTACGATCATTGATGCCTTTTGAAACGTGCGTTTGACGTACCAACCATGCTTTGGAGCTACTGACTTATACTACTTTGCAGGAATTGAGCAGGAATTGATGTTGCGCCACCCCGCATGTAACACGCGTATGAGGTGGTCTAGACGGGCGATATCAATCCAAACTGTTTCTTGCCCCCATGAAATGTATCCATCTACCGCGACAAATCGAAGTTTCAATATAACATGCCCGTCGTGGACTACTCCGAGGGCCTGCAGCTCCTGTCTCGTTTCCCTTTTCATACCGACCCATTCCACCGTACCACGCCACCTATACCTTACCCTGGTATTGTGACCTGCTAAAAGCGTGTATCGTAGCTCTCACGAGCCTATTGCGCCCCAATGGGTATCATATATGAACCACTGTGCTGTTCGTGAAGTATGTAATGACAGTGAATGTCCCACCGTGACAGTAACTTACGGCGCCATTCAACATGTCCTAGCGAAGGCTTCAAGGCCGTTGGCAAAATGTATATCTGTACCATTGATGTTCGTTCCAACAACCTATGTATCAAACGGCGAGCCTCGCGTGCACTGATCGCATATTTTTCGACCTCAAAGTTACCGCCCATCGCCTTGGCAAGCCCTGCCAAAGCTCTGCACCGAGGGTCCAATGAGGGATCGGATCGATCTCAGAGGCGGTGACTGCGTTTGGGTCTGGTTTACGGTGGTTTTTGCGACACTTGTGAAACGAGTCCTCATCGTGCTCTTGCAAAATCCGATGGCTGAGGATGCTGAGGATTTCAACTCAGAAGATTGGGGCCAGTAGAAGATAACCGGGACTTTGATGTGATCTATGATAGATTACGCCAATTCACATCATGTAAAATTGTGCTCGCTATTTTATGTGTAATTTGGAACTGCTCTCAAATCGCCACGGCTTCTCCTTGGCTTCTCCATACATGATAGAAACTGGTCAAGATTGGGTCAATAACATTATGTGTACGTATACATGTGCTTTGTAAACTCAGGCCAAAGCTTTTACCCCTTTCTACCCATTGGGAAACCTTTGCAAACTTTCACTCATATTCAGAAAGTCCAGCATTCTGCTGACCCGTTTGCAATGCCATTACAACGCTCTAGTATATACCTCGAATTTCAGCCACATGGGCCTAGAACGCGCCACACTTTTTCTTGATTCCCTTAAGGATCTAAGTCTGATACTTCCCTCCTACTGTCATCTCCATCGTAAGCAACTCTCAGGTACCAGCATGTCTGAATCCCACCACACTAGTACTGGATCCTTGTATCCAGCGTTCACAGCGCTAAAAAATGCTGTCTTGGCACTCGATCTATCGATCAGCTACGAAAAGGTTCTGGCACAGTTCCGATGCATCGAATTGGCTCTTGTCCAAGCGAAGGTGGAAAGAGCTGCGGCGGAAAATAGCTCAATTCCTATCTCGTCTCTTCCAACCGAAATCTTATCGCACATCTTCCGTATACTTCGCGACCTTCGCAAATCACGGTGGGGGGACAGCACCCCGTCCAGTGTGCGAGTCTCCCATGTCTCGACGGTATGGAGAGATACTGCGCTCTCCGATTCTTCCTTGTGGAGAAAATTTGTGTCGTCCCCCGCTCACTTGCAAGATTTCTACCACATGATGATGTGTCGCTCGAAGCAGTCACTGATAGAGATCGAGATCAGGCAAGAAAGCCCAGAAGATTCTGAATCGGCCCATGCGCTCGCTGCACTAGTCAGTTCACAAGCCCACAGATTACGCAGGCTTTCTATAAAAGCCCCAATGCATTTTCATCATCAATATCTTCCACGTCTCCAATTTCTCTCTGCTCCGTATATGATACGCCTCTCCCTCACCAATACCGATACACCCGGGACAACTGCGGCGGCGGCAGGAAGTCATCTTACTGCCCGCATATTTACCGGGGGTACAGAAAGGTTGCATTCCTTCCATTCCTCGCTGATTCATCCACGGTTCTATCCACCATTGGCGTCGACCTTGATCCGGTTTGTGGACCTTGGTCTCCCATCTTCGATTTCTTTCACTACACTGAAGACGACACTCCTCGAGCCATCACAAATGCTTGTGCATCTGTATCTCCGAGTGCCCGAAATTTTCGACGTTGCACCGCCCCCCACGAGGATCACGATGCCATGCCTCATCACAATGCTCATCACGAGCTCACCATCGAGGACCTTTCGAACGCTGGAGATGATACAGGCACCACGCCTGGACGCATTGACTCTCGCCTTTTCAACTACGGAACCGTCGTTGTGGCTAGATGAAAGCCCAGCTGAGCGGTATCCCAAGCTCCGCTCGCTTTCACTCCACGGCTCGCTTGGACACAGCATTTTGATGCACTTCCCCACGATAACGGAATTGAGAATTTGCGATCGTCGTCGAATTGCCACCAACCTTCACAGTATTTTTTCCGGCGAGCAGGCTGCATTCTCAATGCTAGTGCCGCGCTTGAGTTGCATTATGGTGCCAGCAAAATTCGAAGCGCCCACCCGGGATTTTTGTTGGCATCGCCAATCACTAGGGCTCACCGTTCCCAAGATTACTATTTTTGATACCCTTGAAATGTGAGTTTGACGTACCAACGACGCTGCTGAGCTACTGACTTATACTACTTTGCAGTAATTAATGTTGCGCCTCCCCGCGTGTGACGCACGTATGAGATGGTTCGTACGGGCGATATCCATCCAAACAATTACCGTGCCAGTCCTGGACAACTCTCCGAGGGCCTGCAGCTCCTGTCTCGTTTCCCTTTATCACACCGACCCGTTCCGCTGATACCGTACCATGCCACCTATACCTTACCCTGATATTGTGATCTATCAAAATATGTATCGCAGTTCTCACGAGCCTATTGCGCCCCATGGGTATCATAGATGAGCTATTGCGCTGTTTGCGAAGTATGTCTGGTTTGGGTAGTGTTCAGGGAACCTGCTCAAATAGTGCAGCGCTTGTCTGCGGATATCATACAACCTCTCGCGCTATGGATCAATATCCATCCTCTAGATGATGCGGGGAACGCAGTATCCAGACGCTATGGCACGACCACTTTTGAACAGTCAACATCGCTAAGTATACGATTAACAACATCGCTCCCAGGTTAACAACATCGCTACAGTATTAAGAACATCGCTACATGATTAACAACATGATTAAACCTGTACAGAGTCCATATACATTAAGATACACATAACATTTTATAGCAATCAGCACGGGCAAGGCCGCGTCCAAGACCAGATCAGCAACGCAAGAGTCACGATATTCATCAACGCCAGAATGGGTATTATGGGTATCGGTGGGGAGACGGCAGAGCCCTCACTGCCACTGCCACTGCCACTGCCACTCACAAGCAGGGGCGTCACCTCTGTCGATTCAGGCCCGCTGTGTATCGCGACACCCGTAGACGGCTCTTCTGGCGCGGGAGTCTGGACCGGGAAGTCCGCGGGATGCGCGGCGATCCACTCCCCGATCCGCTTGGCGAGCACCTGGTTGTACTTCGTCTGGCCCTCATTCGCCTGCGACTCTATGACGCCTGGAGAGCAGAGAACAGAATGGTTAGGGACAACTTTCTCAGTGACGGGTGTATGGGGTACCTTTGAGCATAGTGCTCTTCTCCCATTTCATCTTCAAGTTGACAGTCATCCTCGTACCACCTGGGGGTTTGGGTCAGATGCAGCATGTGGCATGCGGGGGGTTGGAGATGCCGGTGCTTACCTTGTTTGTTCCACGTCAAGCAGGTGCGCGTCAGGGTAGCGAATGACTGGCCATAAGGGACGTCCGGCTGTCAGAACGCAAATCGTGTGTTAGTGGATATATACACTGTATCATGGGCTTGGGAGAGAGCACGTACAGTCCTGGTCAACGCTTGGACGGCTATATAGGCGTCTTCGTCGTAATGCTCGATCGTCTCCACAATGTTACACGCTGAGCGGCCAATGGCTTGAGAATTGTACAGATAGACGAGCGATGGAACGCTCACAAGTCTGCGAGGGGCCGACTGCGCCGCTTAGAGTCATGGTAAATGAGAGCTTTCTGCTCTCAATGCCCTCGGCACCCTCATCTACCGGCGCCCACTCGCCAATTTTGACGTCTGTGCGCCTGGACATCAGCCCTGCACCCAAAGGAACAAGGTAATGGAGGACGCACCATGAACGCTCGACTCCTGCTCCCGCACGTGCTCCATAAACGCCTTTTCCCTGTACATGAGCCTGAACAGCACTGACGGGGTGCACGTGAAGTCCGCCTCGATCGCCAGCTTGGGGTATGCTTCGCCGCCATCTGCTGTGGGCGGATGATGGCTCACACACGTCGACTCCACTGCTTCGTTATCTATGAGGAGGGGTTGAGATGCCGTGTCGCTCTTTGGTGGGTCCTGGTTTGCCGTCACTGCCAGCCGTGCGTTACGTTCCAGATTCGCGACGACATCCGATAGCTTCACATTCACATCCCTGCTCGGCCCGATCAGCGCGCGGAACAGCCAACAGGGCGCAGACGACGCACTCTCCAAAGTACACCCCAGGATCCTCGTATGTTTGCCCGTCGTCGAAGTCGTAGACAATGTCGTACCAGACTTTGTGGAGATCATGCTTAGTCTCCTGCCCGGGCCGAAGATTGCTGTGTATCACGACGAACGACCTGGGGAGCTCTGGGTCAGCGCACGGGCTGAAAAGAAGCGGGCAATCCAGCTGACCTGCCCACAGTGTAGACTTTGATGTTGCAGCGAACATCGGAGTCGTTCAGCAAGCTGAGTTTGGATCCCATTGGTATTGGTGTTGATGATACTAGCTAGTTGGATGTTGAATGCTATATATGAGTCTACTGGTCAAGTTGAATGGTGTATTGGAAAAAGAGCAAACGACGGGGTGAAGGGGCGTTGGCCATGCCGGTGGTCGCAATCCAAACGCGCTGCACACACGACGTCACTCGGGTGGCTCCCCCGAGATTATGTAATAAGCCGGGCCAAGTCTCGTTTTCGGAAATTCCGCCCCACCGCCCGGCGCCCGGCGCCCATTCTGCACCGATTTGCCCGCTGCTACAGAGTCCGGCCAGTGTGGCGGCTCTTTAAATGTTGCTTGAACCCAACCTTTCGGCATACTGGAGGGCTAATAACCGCATATGGGGCTATAAAAAGGGATTCCACGAAATTACATGTACTAGGGGTCACAGAGACGTGGACGAGCCTGCACCAGCCAGCTTAGTATCATGCTCTTGTGGGCTTGTAGCATCCTTCGGGCCGGCATTTGAATGCTAGGACATGGAATGGGAGGACTCATGGCCCTTATTTACTCAAATATGTGCCACAAAAGGTTTCTCTGAGCTCAATGGACGTTTGATGAACCCAAGACGAACCGCCCGCGATGAATATACATGCTATTTATTACTATTTGTATTGTGGCGCGGACAATAAAATCATTTACAGTGCCGCTACAATGACCTTGGAGCTTAGCTATTAGACCGTATATAGTAGAGGTCACACTTAACAGTATACAAGCAGCAGAAGCTCAAAATGTGAAATACAGCATGGGGCGGAGGGGCGGAATTTCCATAAACAAGATGTCGTCCGAATTTGAACCTCAGCGCCGCGTCGGCATCGGCGCATCGGAGCCCCTGGACCACAACCATCATGTCAACAATACCCTTTCTCCCCTACAAACTGTTTTTTTTGTACATCGAACCGATCTCTGCAATCGCAGGAGCATACTATGCCGCTATACAGCCCCAAGATTACCTCCAGGATCTCGCCCCCACCGCCCCCACTCCGCACATGACAACCGCCATGGGCATGACACTTATGCAGCTCGCAAACCTCTACGCACTCTTTGCGCTGCATGAGCACCTTGTACTCTCGTCGACTTCGTCTTTGAAAGTCTGGCGCCGGATTCTGTTCTGCCTGCTCGTCGCGGATTTTGGACACCTCGCCACGATGGCCCCATTGGGCTCGGGCGTGTTCTGGCGATTTTGGGAGTGGAATGCGATGGCGTGGGGGAGCGTGGGATTTGTGTATGTGGGTGCAAGTATGCGTTTGAGCTTCTTGGCGGGATTAGGGTTAGGCGAGAAGGGAACTGTGGGGGGGAACGGAATCAGACACCGGCGCTAATCGTTCAGTGGGCTTGCATACTTACGTGCGTATGGATTTCTTATGTATCGCTCGTGTGCTCAATGTCTCACAGGAAATGTATTTGTTATTACATTGCATGCTCAAGCGTCATGGACGACAGTGTTCCCACAGTGTTATCCGAAATATCACAATTCATTTTTCTGATAAATGTATCCACAGGAAGAGATGTGTTCAGTAATCTGTGTGGAATACTTCTGCCCCACAGTATCCTTCGTGAACAACATATACGTGTTTTTGACTGTTTTGATCCTACGTCATTGATTCAGAATACATATTCACATCGGCAGTGGCGTCCTGATCCTCCCAGCAACTCCGTGTGGCATCTCCCCCAATATCCTTCGCGAACAACATATACGTGTTTTTTCTGTTTTGATCCTACGTCTGCCTGAGATTCAGAATACATATTCATGCCGCTGGCGTCCTGATCCTCCCAGCTCCTCCCGTTTCCGCTTCACAGAACTTTCGACTTTTTTTCCCAATTGGTTATATTCACCATCTGATCTCTTCTACTAGGTTGCACCATTTGCGAGCAACAGTGCCTCGATTTCGCGCAAATTTGCTCCGTCCTCGGCGTTCTTTTCGAGCCACGACTGTCCACGCCGCAGCGCTTGCAAGGCTGTTAATTCCTCTAAAAATCCTCCTTGTGCGTTAACATCGGCACCCCTCTCGAGCAGCAATTTCACTATTTGGATATGACCACCCTGGGAAGCTGCCTGCAATGCGGGTGTAGGTGTACACAATGACTGTGCATTTACATCTGCGCCTTTGTCAAGCAAAAGCTCAACAATCTGCTTGTGCCCTTCCGCTGACGCCGCTGACAAGGCGGACCCATGCATTCCGGCTGTTACATTTACATTCGCGCCTTTTGCGATGAGAAACCGTACGATTTTCTCGTGCCCTCCAGTGCAGGCTTCATGTAGCGGTGTTCCACGGAGAAGTACTTGCCAGTGGGTCGCCTGAACATGTCCATTTTGGTTGACATATGGGCCCTGTAAGAGTTGCGTTAGTAGGTCTTTACCAAGATTTGAGGGCTCCTCCGAAAATTTCGAGATCACGTCCGCGCCCGCTTCGACCAACAATGAGACAAGGTCTTCCTGGCCTGAACGGGACGCCACCCTCAGTGCGTGACCGTAGAGATCCCCTCCTTGATCATCCATATCTTTTGCCCTCTTCAACAGGAGCTTTATTACTGCCCCATGCCGCGCCAGTGCTGCGCATTCCAATGCCTGCATCATAGTTCGAGCATTCAAGGCCACTCTTGGATCAGTAAATGCCTTGACAGCATCAACCTGGCCTCCCAGCGATGCTCTCGCCAGTGCGGTATACTGATGCTGGCCGGTATCGATTATATTTGCATCTGCGCCGCGTTCCAGCAACAACTTCACGGTTTCAACGTGACCTGACCGTAAGGCTAGGCGCAATGCAGTGCGGTCCTCCATTCTCTCTCGCATCAATTCCTCCTCGTCCGAGTCACTTTTGAGTGTGGGGAGTAGCATACGAAAGCTACCATCCACGTAGTTCGGATTCGCCCCTGCGTCAAGGAGGATATGAATTGTTGTGTTGTGTCCGTAACACGACGCTTCTTGCAATGCAGTCCGCCCAACTTCATCAATAGAGTTCACGTCTGCACCATGTTTAATGAGCAGTTGTACGATATCGTTGTATCCTCGTAATGCTGCTTCTTGCAGCGCGAATCGACGCGCTCCTTGTCCCTCGTTCACTTCTGCCCCTCTTTCAAGCAGTAGCCTCAGAGTTGGTTCAGAGCCTGCCTGTGATGCTGCTTGCAGTGGGCTCTGATAAAAGCTTCCCCGAGCATTCACATCAGCTCCGCCATCTAGCAGCATTTGTACAACATCCCTATGGCCGGTCAGAGCCGCGTAGATAACGGGTGACGGAATGTCGTCTCCTGGCCTTTCTGGATCGTTCCTCTTCCACGTGCCAATGTCTGGATCATATAGACGTATCCAATTTCTGAATGATTCGGAGGAAGGGGAAAAGAGTCTGAACGCCAGCATTTGGGAGATGTCATGTAGCACCTCTTCAGCTTCGTGAAGATGATAGATCCAGTGCTCAGCCGCGTAGCGTACGAGTGAGAATGATCCATCAGTAACCCGTGCCAACGAGCCCAATGTGTCGAATTGCAGAAGATTAACCAGGCATGTCTGGCAAATCACAGCATGCGCGACGTTCTGGTCGATGCCAAATCGAGCTGATTCCCCGTCCTTGATGGAATCGGAGACCAGATAGTCTTTGACTGACATGTGCGCCAGCTTGACATTGCCTGCCAATGAAATTTCAGAAGGCGGATCGTTGCCACAGGCATAGAGCAGTCACCTTCGAATTCGGTCACGAAGCCGGAGCAAATTGTTAAAACATCCTGCACATCCATATACCGAAGTCGAGGATTGTAAATTGGGAGTTCTCCCGAAGAAAAGTCCACAGAAATGATATCAGCGATTTCTGATAAGGTCAACGGCCGTACGGAGAACGCCATCCACTGCAAAAACGTCTTAAGGTCTGCGGGCTTGGAGCTGCGCAAAAGAATTCTCTCGTATGATTCTTCGAGACTCTTTGGTAAAGAGCGCAATTGGTTGTCCAGGTCCTGCAGGCTCAGGCATTTTTCCAGCTCCTGGAATTGTAGATCTACCCATCGAAACCTGGGAGAAACAGCATTAGCGTCGTAACTGAAACTCGAATCACCGCATGGTCACTCACATCCCCCCTGCACCTTGGAACAATGTGGTGGTCACGGTCTGCCGCAAGGCTGCATCCCATTTTTTCATTTTGGAAACCTTGGCTTCAATGTATGCACGAATGTCATCGTTCGCAGTGTCTTGGCCAAACTTCACGCGCAGAAGCGATTCAATGGGTCCGAGGTGATTCTCGATTTCTGGCTCCTGACGGCTTGCGAGAAAAAAATGCAGCTTTCCGCTACCCCGCAGCGACAGCGACTCGACCCATTCCAAAAGCTTTTCCCGTTGAGCACACTCATCAAGTGCGTCGATTATGATGAACGTTTGGTCGAATTCTTCTATGATTGTCTGGAGTGCGCCCTTGAGGGAGGGGACCGATGTCTGTTTGTGGCCCTTGCCATAGATCTGCATCAATGCATTGGGTACTTCATTTTTCTGGTCCGAGAGTTGTGAAATGAGTGAGCGGATCATCTTCTCATACGAAGCCAGCTCGACTTGGCCGCTCCTGCCGTCGAAGAAGAAGTATGCGAGCCCAACATCCGACGTCTGTTCGCAGAGACGTTCGATGTCTTCAATTGCAGAAGAGCTGCAGGTACGTATCGAATGAGTGAAAAGGGATCAGCCAGAGATGTTTGTTTGGTACTCGCCAAATAATTGTCTTTCCACATCCGGCTTTGTGCGTAGCATCAGTTTTACAGTGAGCGAGAGCGCCAAATAGATAGCTTACGATCCCCAGACAGCCAGAGAGGTCGATCAGGAACCTTCTTCCACTCACGATATTCCTGTCCATCGAGGAACCAAGAACCGGTTTGCGACTGGTGTTTGTCGCGGGCTGCATGATAGTTGCCTGAGCTGTCCGGCGCATCTAACCATCGATAAACCTCTTCTGCTGAGAGAGAAAGAGATCAACCTCAACTGTAAATTGGACGAAAGGGAGGACTTACTCGCTTGCTTTTGGTCATGATGAATATGGAAGTCGCCATTGACGTTATTAACGAGACCATTTTCACATGTGCCTGTGGTAGAAAATATCTAAAATATATCGTTGAGATGAGGGCCTTAGGCAGAAACTCAGTGAACGGCGCATACGCACAGGGGAAGTTGTGACACGCATGCTGTTGCGATCCGATTGTCTGGGTGCTCGAGTGACTGTGCGATGACTGGTCCCACTGATTCTTGCCGGAATGTGAGAGCCCCTGCGGCTGGAGGACATCGGATTAAGAGATAGAAGAAAATCAGCAGCGCGGGAAGGAGAGAACTGAAGCTTACGAGCACAGCATGATCGCGCACTGCGCAACTGTGGCGTTGACAAAATGCCGAAGCTGGAAAAAGGCCGCTGGACTAGCCAGCTTCGCAAACGAAAGTCAACACCTCAGAGTTGCTTCTTTGTAACACAGGAATGGCAAGCGTGGATTTATTTAGCAGCACATTCTGCCATTCAAGAACATTAAACCACTGGTCCACATCTAACCGGCGCATCATGGTAGATCATTGTCTCCATAGTCCACTCCCCACTTTTCACCTTCTCCGAGTACTCTTTCTCCTTTGCGTACGAATGCTTGATGAGAACATGGTACTGTTTGGTTTGTGCCATCTCCGAATTGTACCAGATTTTTCGCATCTTTTCGGTGGATTCCCGGGCTTTGGCCATGACATCGAGCACGTCACCTACCAGGCGTGGCGGGCCGCCAAGCAAAATATCCAATGTGCATTTGAGGGACCCTTGAGAAAGAAATTATGCATCAGGACGATATGTGAGCTTCAGACAGTGTCAGCTCACAAGCATGCATCTCATCATCTGGATGGAACCAGATAGCTGCGTCAGTACCAGCTTTAGCACCATATGCACTTTGCTCAAAGGAGCCTAGAGCATCGCCGATCTTCATGAAATGAAACATTCTGGCCTTGTATATGTAGCATTTCGTCCTGCGTCGCCATATTAGTATCAGTATATTCAAGATACCCTTGCAGCCAGCATGATACCACGTACATGTACGCATACCCTCGCGGGTTGCAATATAAGGCGAACACATAAGGGAGATCATGAATCTTATGTCCCGGTTCGTCGGTTTCAAGTTGGGCGAAAACGTCTTCTGCTTCCTTCATAAACCTATCCGCGTCAAGGGGTTCAGGCTTGTTAGCGTCGCCTTCCCTGTCTATGTCCTCGTCCTATAATGATATCAGCACGCTGCGACAGCTCAATGATCTTGCTCACCTACCCGCATGAAACTATCAAGAAGAAGGGCCTGAACTCCACGTATGAACGCTGGGTGCAATATTTCGTCTCTGTCAGGAGCTCCTAACGCCGACTCTTGTTTCACCCATCGGAGCACTTTCAAGGCTCCTTCATAGCATTCAATAGCCTTCCTAAAATCACGAACTCGATATGCTCCGCGGCCGAAAAGAATGAACTCTCTAGACATCCGATGTTATTGAATAGAGCGACTTTGTCAACGAAGAAGCCTCACCGAACTTTTACCGCAAGGGATAGACGAGTAGCTGCACTGCCCAGTCTCTGCAAACCCTCCTGTGCGTAGCTGATGATTTCATCAGGGTCCATGCTCTTACAGGCTTTGAAATGAATGGTTTCCATCATAACTGAAATGAAGTGGTGTAAGAAATAGTCATAAAAGAATCGAAATAATTACACTGGGTTGGAAAATTGTCCAATGCTTCCTTTCCCTCCTGGTTGGATAGACATTGATACACCCTACTATCATATAAGATGCCCTTCGCCAATCTGTCGAGTGTCTAGGAGAGAAATTAAATAGAGGGTTTTGAGAAACAGTTAAGACTTCTATCGGGAGTACACTGACATCTGCATGTCCTTGGGCTGTCGTTGAGGTGGGGTCTGTGATTGGTCCGCGGATGCCGTCGTTGGCTGAGGGCCTAATTCGGCGCGTGGTCTTCAATTGAGCAAGACCTTTGGAGAACTCCTGTCTAGATTTGAGCAGCAATCCTAAGATTGTTGGTTGAAATTTGACCTGATACGCTCTCCGAATCGCATGCGCCTGTTAAGAGTGGTTCATGAGCCATTAATATTGTGTTTCTATATCAGTGGCAAAAACTGACGCTGCTATGACGCTTGTCCAAATCCAAGCTTGAATCTACTTCACCTCGAGCAAACATCCTACGAGAGATCTCCCAGGGCATCGACTTGTCATTTCTGACAGGCCCGTGAGCTGCTTGGTGCATCTGGTGTCGATGCTCAGCCTGCATACGACCTCGAATGTATTCAGCCCATTCCAATGCGAATTTGGAATTGAGAGCAGGGATAGCTCGCTCTTCGTGCGGTACTCCGAGGCGCCGCAGGGAAGCGAGTGCATTGTCCCATGCCGCTATACTGGCTTCATACTCCTCCAGCTCGGAGCGCGCCGTGGCGAGTCGAGCCCAGGCTCTGCCGAACCATTCATCCAGATCAACCGCCTGATATGCTCTTTAGTTGCCGTGAACGATGGATTTCAAGTGGACGAAGATACCATCAAGCAGTCTTCAGCTGCGGCTTGATAGCTGCAAGGTCGTCGGTGAGATCCTCATCGTGGATAGTGCAGGATAAACGCACTGCTTCAGCATCATCGAACATGCTGCCCTGTTGGAGTAAAGTATGGGGTTCTTCTCGTCTTTGGAAATCGCTCTGGAGTACTTGGCATAGGCTGCCGTGTAATCTCCACCTTTATAAACTGCATCGGCCTCGGCTTTTAGCTCGGCAGCTGTGGGCGACTCGACTATCCGTACGTGCACAACATCAATAACATTCACGGAAGGCCTTGAAGTAAGGATGCTTACTTTCGTGCCTTCTTGCAAAACGAGAAGGAATGGACGAGGTCATTAATGCAAGTACGTGGTGGGAAAGAGCAAGGAGCGACAATCACTCGCATGGTCGGGGTTGTGCCTTTTTGACCCCGTTACATATAGAAGCCAATGTCGAGAAAGTCTCACTAGGCAGAAAAGGTAAAAGCGCTTCCTGACGAGTTTGAACTTCGATCCGAGTCGAAATGGTTTAGGCTGATCAGAAATACGTCGCCAAAAGACAGTTCCATTTCCAAAGATTTAGTTGGTGAATAAGAATTTCCTCAGGGCATGTAAAGTCCAGTCCGTGACTGCCTCGGGGGGTGGCTTAGTTGTCAGGGAGTGCAGATAACGGCGGTCCAAGACGAAGACTCCCCAGCGCGGCTACATTAGGGAATCACTCACCTGATCCTCTCCTGCTCGCAGCCTCGCAGGCCAGGGACCTCCATGTCTGACTCGTTTGCAGATCTCTGGAATCAGACTGTGCCAGCTAAACCATCCCAGGCACCTCCAAAACTTGGCTCATCATCTTCATCAAATGGCAATGTGCCATACCGAAAAGCTAACGATGTATTCGCCATGCTCGCGTCTGCACCAGGAACCTCAACCTCACGCTCTATAACGCCATCATATGCACCATCCTCCATGAAACCATCTATGTCTGGATCCAACATACCGGCGAACGGCAAGCCTGTTGCCCCGCCTTTATCGAAACCAACGAATAGCGTTGGTGCTGCAGGGTCGGGCGACGCTTTCAGCAATCTCGTATCGGGCTCGATGGCAGGCTCTAACAGCGCGAACTTGACGATCGCGCAGCGGGCAGCATTGGTTGACTCCCAGCGAAGAGATGATGCGATGCGGAAGATGGAAGCGTCGCGTAAGCAGAGCGAAGCATGGGCAGGGCTGGATACCCTAGGGAACGGGAGGAAAGGACCAGAGCAACAGCAGACGCATAATCTAGATGACGACTGGGGATTTGGAGCGAGTAGCTCCTCCAGCTCACCTAAGGCTCCCGTTTCCAACGTCTCCTCACCACCGGCGGTTGACGAAGATGACTGGGGCTTGGGGGACTTTGGCTCAGCGCCCCCAAACAACAAGCAGGCAGCCTCGAGGAAGCCGCCTTCCCAGCCGGAACGCGTCCAGTCCTCCCAGTCGAAGTCTTTATGGGACCTAGACGAATTCACATCCCGGTCCGCCTCTGCTCCGACTAAGCCCAAAGCTGCACCGCGCTCAACCACGAATAGCCCGGCCAGAGACTTTGACTTTGGCGATCGAGAGGACGGTCTACTTGGCGAAGAAGATGACGACGACGACGAACGTGCATTCGGCGAAGGCAATAAATACAGAAGGAACGACGACGAAGACGATATCCTGGGCATGCTCAGCAAACCTGTCACATCCGCGGGCAAGCGCCCCTCTCCCGTAAGCTACTTCTCCAACTCCAGCTCCAACTCAAACCATACCCGTTCTCATACGTATATCTTCAGCTGGCTCAGTCCACCCAAACCCAACCACCCGCAGCCTCCAACGGCAACGCGTCGCGCCCAATATCACCCCCACCCCACATCCTCGGCCAGTTGGTCGAAATGGGCTTCATGCCGCAAGAAGCGCGCGTGGCACTCGCGGCTACGCAGAACGAGAATGGCTTGGACGTCCAGGCCGCAGCCGAGCTGCTGCTGAATGGCGCTGCGAGCCACGAAGAACGCGAAGAGCCCCGCACAGAGCCGCGACGACGAGCTCGGCCCCCTGCAAAGCGCACTCCGTCCTCCTCCGCTCCTGACGGAACGCGTTCGCCGGGCGAAGGCGCGCTCCCGGTCCCGCTCCAAGAGCACGCCGACAAGTTCATCGCGCAAGCCAGCACGCTCGGCCTCAGTGTCTTCAACCGCGCAAACACACTGTGGTCGCAGGGGAAAGAGAAAGCAAAGGTCCTGTACGAGGAGCGCGCTGCTTCTGCTGCCGCCATCGCCGCCTCCGCTTCTGGGAGTGGTGCGGCTAGCAAGCGGCCAGCAGATGGTCGGCCCAAGTGGATGCAGGAGCAGGATGGGTTCAAGGATGAAGATGGTGGTGGAGAGGCGGCACGACCATCTTCGCAGCCCAACAGCTCGGGACCTTCTCGCCAGAAGCAATCTCCGGTCGCTCCGTCTCAGGCCGCCAAACCGCAAGCTGCGCCAGCGAAGACCGCGGACCTGTTCGCAGACGAGGCGCCGAAAGCCTACGTGTCCCCCTTCCGCCGCAGCAAAACCGCTCCCTCGCCCACTCCCCCTGCGTCCGCGTCCTCGTCATCGGCGCCTAGATCCGCCCCTCCCAAGGCAGGCCCGAAGCCCAAACCCCGGGCATCCACCCCACCCCTCATCGTGCGCCCTGCGATTTCTGCTCCTTCAGCCGCTCTCGCAGCCTCCCTCAAATACAAGGCGGTTGGTACGGATAAGTTTAAGCTCGGTCAGTTTGGCGATGCAGAAGCTGCGTATTCTCAAGCAATATCGGCCTTGCCTTCCGGCCACCTCCTGCTCGTCCCTCTGTACAACAACCGTGCACTTGCGAGGATCAAAACTGGCAACACAAGTGGTGCGGTGGAGGATTGCACGGCCGTCGTTGAAATCATTGGGGCAGATTACCATCCTTCACGAGAGAAGAAGGTGGATAGTGTGGAGTGCGGAAGCTCGGTTGATCTTGCGGACGGGCTGGTGAAAGCGCTAAAGCGTCGAGCGGAGGCATGGGAAGGGCGAGAGAAGTGGGAGGAGGCGGGTAAAGACTGGGGTGTGGTCGCGGGCACCGGTTGGGCGGCATCTTCTGCCAAAAACGAGGGGATGAGAGGGGCTGGCCGATGCAGAAAGATGATCAGCTCCAGTGCTGAAGGTGCTACCAAAGCGGCGCCTCCTGCGAAGCCCCGACCTACGCCGAAACCGTCGCGGCCCCCTGCACGGCCTGCTGGCCCATCGCAAGCACTCACCAATCTCCAGGAGGCGCGCTCAGTCCAGGAAGCGGAGGATCAGGAACGTGCCGATCTCAAGGACAAGGTTGATTCGCGTTTGACTGCGTGGAAGGGAGGGAAGGAAAATAACATCCGGGCGTTGCTGGCAAGCTTGGAGACGGTCTTGTGGCCGGGGCTGGGCTGGCAGAAGGTCAGTATGGCGGAGGTCATCAGCCCGAGTCAGGTCAAGATCAGGTATACAAAGGCCATCGCGAAGCTTCATCCTGATAAGGTGCGTCTTGGATGGATTACATGTCTGATTTCCGCGTCTGACGTATGGGCCAGCTTAATTCCCTGAACACGACGGTGGAGGAGCGGATGATTGCCAATGGTGTCTTTGGGGCGTTGAATGATGCTTGGAATGTGTTTAAGCAGTAGCTGGTTTACTCTTGACTCGGCTTTGCTGGCAGCAGCTATAGATGTATCGAACGTGCTCCGGGCAGCCACATAATGGTATCAGCGATGTCATGAAAAACAAGCCACACTTCTTCATTCCGCATGGGCACTCGATAACCAGTACTCGATATCGGTGCCGTTCAAAATCTGACACCGGTGCATCAGTACTGCGTGCACAAGAGTGTTGCAATTACCAAGTACTGACAAGGGACTGCAGTCAGCCTGCAGTGCAAGGGTTGCATGTACAGTACATGGCTCTTTGTCCACCTTTTTGTTTGCGGCGCTGATGTCTGCTATACCTTCTTACACAGCCCCATCTCGTTTGATTTATAGGTGTGGCGATCGAGACACAAGCCACCACCACACTCTCTTCACCCTCTTACTCCTTCCTTCGTCTCTCCTATTCCAGCAAAACCCGTGATTGCAATGAGCTCCAGGCGAGACCCCCGCCAACCTCCCAATTCTAGTCTGATAGCTAACCTGCCAGACATTGTAGCCCATCTGCCCCCTATCAGGCATCGACATCTTCTGGTATGCCGGGCGGGGCTTGGGCCAGAATTCGTGGTTTGGGTCGTGTTATGCTGTGCTCGGGCGCTCGAATCCGCAAAGCACCTCTCGGAGATCTACCGAATTTCAGCGAAGAGGGCGTGATTACAAGGTACGCCAACTACAATGTCTCACTTATTTGTACCATGTGGCTCACGTGGCATAATTTACTCTAGCATGATGGAAGCCCTTGCGGCGCATTTGGAACAAATCAGTCGCGACACATCTCCCAGGTATCCGACGAAAATCGAGGGAGAATTCAAGCATGTGCTGGACCTCATCGCTAGGCACCAAGAGGCTTTACTTGGAATTGCACGGGACTATTTGGAGAAGCAACCACATCACCCCTCAGGCTACGCTGCGGTCGAAAATGTCAACGACCTGATAAGAATGAGTTGCGAGCTGTGTGAGAAACGCAACAAGGTCAGTAAATGCTTTCATCCAGCTCGTCGGTGCCACTCCCTCTCCGTCAATTCCTCTTCGTACGTTTTTTCTGAGGAATGTTGAAGCTGATTGTGTCTTGTGCAGCTTTTATTGCAGTATGACAGATACTTTCAGTCGACCAGCGACGAGCAATTTCAGCTAAAACCTGCGCTTGACGATTATGTAAGCTGTACTTTCTCTAGGACATAACTGCTGATGCCTTAATTTCAATTGCGTAGCAAATGGAATTTCAGGCCGTTCTCGAGAAATACAAGGCCGGCGGGTGGCAGGCCCTTGATGTACCGGCCGCACCACCAGCATACAGCTCGTCAACGTACCTCCCTATTGCCCCGCCCTTGTATACCCAAGGTTCTTCCTTCTCTGAATGAGTTCCGGGCAGCTTGGATGAGCTGGGAGATACCCCCAGAAGGATCGTGATTGTTACAGCTTGGGCTGAGAATATCCATAATACTGCACGCGTGTAATTTCTTTGGCGCCATGCCAGATAAAGCGTGACCATAAAATATCTCTCAGTCTTTGGTACCATGCATACTCTGCATCCTCCTACGCCGACACACACCCGTCTTCCGAACTATTACCCGCGCTATGTTCGCTGCCGTCCTCTTTGCCATTAGAGTGTATTAGTTGGGATGTAAACTGAGTTGAGTTGTAACAGAAAATGCCTGATGTAACATCAAGTGGAGCCCAGCGTGGCTTTCCCGGATGAACTTATCAGGTTGAGCTGCGTATGTGCAGCTCGCGAAGGCAGGTTCAGGCTGCTGAGTATCCAAAAAATTGCATGACAAAGTACAAGAGGCCGCCGAGTCTTCTCATATCCAGTATGGGCCCATATTATTAGGTAGCAAGTATAACAAACCAGGCGTGCATGTTACAGTGGCTGAGGCCCAGTAATGTAAAGTCTTCATGCTCCACTTGATTCTACATCAAGTGGAGCCTCAATTGTAATGTAGCGGTCTGATTCAAACTCGATATATATAACAACTAATACACTCTATTGTCGCTTTCATCCTGCTCGGAATCCTTGTCAGCGCCACCTTCTCGAAGAGTAGCTTCATGGTCAGTTCACCGCCTTGATGTCTTGGTCCTCCGTAAAGGTATTCGTATCTTGCTACTTTCAAAGCACATCCGAAGTGTCGCATTCACAACTGCCCCCAAGAGTTCAGTTTCGGAGCAAGCCCGTTTCTCCGCGCCAGCGAGCTGACGACCTTCAACCTGTAGAAGCTACATGATGGTCAAAAAAATGGCTGAACGTGTAGATAGAGCTCCTACAGAAATGAAATTGGGCCTCTATAGATTGACGCTCGTCCACTCTGGCAGAGAAATAAAACTTTGATATAATACTAATATAAGTCCGTGAATGCCGTCAAGTCCGTGAATACCGTGCAAGGTAGAGAATAAATACATGTAGAGTTTAGAGTAGAGCAAAGAGATATGTACATGGTCCAGTCCGAGTCTCGCCGTCACCCTGCCTTCGCAGCTAGCACTTCACTGATCCGCCCCACTTTCCGCATAGCTTACACTGCCAGCACTAGTCAAGCCTTTGGCGGGTGGGGTCCACGCATCCATATCGCCTACCATCTCGGGCACCAGCCCCGCGCTGCCGGGATTCAGATAGCCCCTCGCCATCTGGCGCTCCCAGCTCACTTTCCGCAGGCGTTCGTGTTCACGGGGAGTGAGCATGATATACAGCTCGACGCCCACCATATGCATGAAGAGCGCGAGCCATATTGCCATCGGGAACGCCACGCCCATCGCCGCGGCGATCTCGACAGGGTTACCACTAAAGTTGGCCGCAACGACAGCGTAGTTGAGGGGGTTGATGGTGGCTACGTTCGCCGGCTCGCATTCGGGGTAAAAGTAGTACGCGGCGGCTGGGCTTCCGTAAATGGAGACAATTTCGGGGCAGTAGGTGGTTCGGTACGCGCCGCCGGGGATCTCTGAGATGACGACCGCGGCGATGATCATGATGAATCGGAGGGTTATGGTGGAACCCATGTAAAACCAGGTGCGCAGCATCCACTTGCGGTGCTGGTCGATCTGCATGCGCTTGATGTTGTAGATCGCCAGGGAGAGGCCGCCGGTGGACAGGATAGCTAGCAGACCCACACTGGCCTGTGTGGGGAGAGCACCACCGAATGCGTGTGGGGCAATAATAATGGCGCCGGCGTTCGATACGAGGACCAGCGTGACGATGAGGTAGCCGGCCATACGGTGGTAGAGCGTGAATGTGTGCCGGATGACGGGGGTGAATTGGAAGATGGCGAGGAATCCAGCAGGAAGGATGCAGCCAAGGTGAATGATAATGCCGATGCGATATAGGGTCATGGAGTACCAATAACATTCGCCTGGTGAGGCTGTTCCGGTAGTGGACTTGAGGTTGCAAAAGATGCCATCGATGTCAAGATACTGGAAGCGGGCCAGGACAAAGCCTAGCAATGCTCCTGCGAAAATAAAATCTGAAAATTGACGGTCAGTCGAGTTGCAAGAAATGTTGCGGGTGCAACATACAGAGAGTGAAGTTGTAGCCTTTGTCAAAATGCAAGGGGTGGTACACCTTGCGGGCTGCGTTCACAAATGCATTGGAAGAGCGGCCTTCAGTTGGAGTCATTGTGTATGTGAGATCTGTGGAGCTGGCTGATGATGGATGGAGACCACCAGAGTTGACGAAACCTTTATACATATCCTGGGGAGCACTGGTTGAGCGATGGTCAACTTTGGGCGGCGTGGTTCATCCGCCATGCATCTATTGCCAAGGAGGGAAGGGGATGAATGCGGCCCGCAGATCGTAAGCACATTAATATTACACGCAGTGGAAGGAGCAGACGTGTTGAAAGCACCTGCATCGGCGTCAGTGGATGTAAGCGGGGCCCGATAATTAAATGGTGCAACATATCACTGCCTCTTCATCTGATGCTCATCGATAAATCGAAGGGCATCAACCCTGCCAATGCGGTGAACAAAGAATAGCGTAATTATGTCCGCGGGGCCCGATGCAAGGAGTGCAGTCGCAGCATAAATTTGCTTTCCCCAATCACACTTCCTCTTGATATCTTCGGCTCCCTAGGATGCACAGAAAGGTTGGCGGAGGTGTTGTAGACAGTGTGGTTTGGGGAAGAGCCAAGACGCGGCTCGGATGAAATCGATACTTGTGCTTTCTCCAAGCTCGCATTCATAGGCAATGCTGCCACGTGCACACTGCACGTGTCCTTGACAGTCTTTCAATCCGTTGCCCCTGCTCTTCTTCAATCAGCCTGGTCAGCGACATTTCTAGCATCAAACCAAACAGCCTACCAGCAGGAAACATACTCCTATAATGATCTCTCATGAGCTTGACTTGAGCTTGAGCTTCGGGTCAAGGATTTTAGGCTTTTGATTGGCAATAACAATGATCTTTCCGCACCTGTGTTCCCTCGTGCATTTCACCGGTGAGTATTAAATGCTTCTTCAGTCGGCATGTCCAATCTCAGTGATTGACCAAAGGTGTTTAATACAACAGGTACACCAGGGAATTTGATAGCAAACAACATCAGTTCGCTGTCCTTGTGGACTACTTATTCGACGTCCTCCTCACCAAACTGCGGAGTGGTTGCGACACAGACTACGTGTAACCCTGGCTCATCCCACTGACGGAGAAGGAGTGATTGTCTTCACTCTCACTGGGGCTCGTGACCTACAGATTCAAGATGGGAGGGAGACTCAAAATACTCCAGTATGATATATGTTTGATGTACATAATGATGTGGATTTGGGAGCGCGGGGTTGGAATGGACATACTTTTGCAGGGCTTTTGTGACTTTAAGCTTGCACGCGGCCCTTAGGTATCCTTTTTTCAACCTTTTTCAGTCGCTTCCTGCTTATTTTTTGTTGCTCCTACGCCTCGGATCCCATGCCACCACGATCGATGGTGTGAACGCAGATGTAACCGCACGTTGAACACATTCTCCGTAACTCATGCACACGACAAAATTTAGAGTTTTGTGCGGATCTATAATCATATGCTCTGCGAGTGTAATACCTATCTCGTTCATTTCAATAGCCTGGTACAGAATGGAGAAATACATATTTTTCCAGGAAAGTAAATATCAAGGCAAGTTCGATGTAGAAGACGACATCATACGAATGACAAACGATACATGTTCAGCGCTTCATGGTAGACTGGAACAAATCAAAGAAATACCGCTTGCTACAACAGACGTGATTGTAAGTTTAATACAGATCGCACAAAGTTCAAGAGCGAAAGGACTTACCAAGCTCATCAAACACCATAATACACGAATGGAGCCCATCTTTCCACCGTCACGGTAGGATCTTCTCTAAGTCGCGATACAGCATAATTCAACGCGGCGGCTCCTTCGGTGAGATCAATCTTGTCCAAACCGTTCCGAAGAAGGTATGCGTAGGTATGCTTGGCGATGATGGGGGCATCTTCGTCCCTGATACTCGTCATGGTGGCAATCACGCTGGAGAATCCGGCGAATTGCATTCCTGCGGAGAGATGCATGGCTTCTCCGGGGGAGTGCTCTAGCCCAGATGCTGACTGGCACGTTGAAAGGAATGCAAACCGAGCGGAAGGGAGTCGCTTGGCCGCGATCTCTGATAGCTTTAATCTTCCGTCATGCAACGCGAACCGGCTCTCCATGCCGTCGCTTGCATGCTGCATTGCGTGGCATGCGAAGTGCACCCAAGAGCACGAGTTCAGCGCGGTGGAAACTTCATTAACGGTTGCTTGGGCGCGGTCAAAGCGCCGTAATCTCCCTGCCGGCCAACCCGCTTCCGAAGCTGTTTGCATAACTATGTTGATTTCGTCTGTGGCATGGGGAATGGGTGATTGCCCTGGAGTGTCGGGTTGGCTAATCGCAAGCAGCATTGGAGGTCCACTGATAGCCTCACTCTGTCGTTTCTGTGCCTCGGAGAGTGAGCTCAGTGTTGTGGCATAGGAGGACACGACGAGCTGGCTGATAGGCCCGGCAGCGTGAACCGGGATGAAAGTAAATGGACCTGTTAGATACCAGCAGATGCGATTTGGAGGAATTCGGTCATGTATGGGCTGCAGGGGGATTCCGGCCGCTGTCAAGATTGGTTTGAGGATGTGTTCCCAGACCCGAGGCAACATCAGGGAGTTCTGACGATCCTCCGTGACATCAGCCCTTGCTTTCTGCTGTTCTATGCCATCGATGATGATGCCGTCCTGTTTCTCCTCGGGCATTCCTAGCAGGGAGCGGGAAATCGGTGTGAGGATATTGAAGAAGTCAATATTATCCCAGAGCTCAGGCAGCGTCAAGGAGCGCTGCTGATCTTGCGTGTCATCAGCCCCTGTTTGCTTCAGCTGTATGTCGTCGGTGTGCTTGAACGACTTTGCCACATCAACCTTTGATAATGGTACGTGGCGAATTGGGTTAGTGCGGTCAAAAACGAGTGCGTCGGCCCCATATATGCTGATATTGATGATGATCACTTGTCCAGCGAGGGCAGCTTCACGAAGGCGATTGAATGGGGTCGGCTTGAGAAAGAATTCAAATCCTGGAAGCGACCTTATCTGCTTTATCAGTGATTCCCGCTTCAGAACTAATTCCCGATGTTCTGCTAGTCGATACTCGTATAGCAGCGCGTCCGAGGAGGTGGTAGAAAGGCCAGAAAAGCTGCTGGTGTCTAATTTCCTCGACACTGTCTCGAGCTGCTCTGCCAACACTGGCTGCTCTGCCTTCAAGTCCTGCAGGCCACTTCGAACCGATGAAGCCTGTTGCCAAAACACTGACCTAGCCATGTCCAGCAGCTCGACTGCTTCCTCAAATCGACCAAGTTGAATGGCGCACGTTGCTGCCCTGCAACCCAGTTCCTCTGGCTTCTCCTTCGCTAACCAATCTTGCCGAGAAGCAATATTCAATCCCAGCCACGCGACTTCAGGTAGTAACTCTATGGCTGTACGAAACGCCTCCAACGCGGAGGGTATGTCACCCGACTTTAGAGATAAGAGTGCCCAATCTCGTGATGCACCCATCATAACACTGGGGGAGCCCCCTAGTGATCGTGCAGCTGACCGCATGGTCAGTAATGCATCTTGAAGATGAGATTCGTCGTGAGTATGATTCCATGTTATAATCTGAGCACGACCGAAGCTGGAAAGAATGCGGGGCTTGTCGGGGTGGCCATCCGGAGTCAGTGCAACTGCTTGCTGATAGCTCACAATCGAATTTTCGATATCAGCGACATCCCCGACTCGCTCGAAGCTCGTAAGATAGCCGATGCCGAGGTTTGAGAGATAGCTTGGCTTGTCGGGGTGGCCATCCGGTGTCAGCACTATAGCTTGCTGATGGCTCGCAATTGAATTGTGGAGATCGGCGAGATCCTCGTCCCGCTTGAAGCGGCTGAGATAGCTCAAGCCGAGGTTTGAGAGACGGCCTGGCTTGTCGGGGTGGCCATCCGGGGTCAGCACAACGGCTTGCTGATACCTCGCGATCGAACTTTCGAGATCGGCAAGATCCCCGACCCGCGCAAAGCGCATCCCGTAGCCGCTCCCAAGGTTTGAGAGACGGCCCGGCTTCTCGGGGTGGCCATCCGGAATCAGCACGATAGCTTGCTGGTACCTCGTGATCGAATTCTCGAGATCGGCGAGTTCCCCGAGGCGCTCAAAGCGCGCGAGATAACCGCTGCCGAGGTTAGAGAGACGGCCTGGCTTGTCGGGGTGGCAATCCGGAGTCAGCGCGACGGCTTGCTCGCACCTCGCGATCGAATTTTCGAGATCGGCGAGTTCCCCGACCCGTTTAAAGCGCGTAAGATAGCCACTGCCAAGGTCTGAGAGACGGCCGGGCTTGTTGGGGTGGCCATCCGGTGTCAGCGCGACGGCTTGCTGACGGCTCACAATCGAATTCTCGAGATCGGTGAGATCCCCGACCCGCTCAAAGCGGCTGAGAGAGCCATTGCTGAAGTTTGAGAGATGGCCTGGCTTGTCGGGGTGGCCATCCGGGGTCAGCTCTATGGCTTGCTGATACCTCGCAATCGAACTTTCGAGATCGGCGAGTCCCCCAAGCCGCTGAAAGCGCGTGTAATAGCCGATACCAAGGTTTGAGAGATGGCCTGGCCTGTTGGGGTGGCCATCCGGGGTCAGCTCTATGGCTTGCTGATACCTCGCAATCGAACTTTCGAGATCGGCGAGTTCTCCAAGTCGCTGAAAGCGCGTGTAATAGCCGATACCATGGTTTGAGAGACGGCCTGGCATGTCGGGGTGCCCATCCGGAGTCAGCGCGACCGCTTGCTGATACCTCGTGATCGAATTCTCAAGATCGGCGAGATCCCCGACCCGCTCAAAGCGTCTCCCATAGCCGTTGGCGAGGTTTGAAAGATAGCCTGGCTTGTCGGGGTGGCCATCCGGAGTCAGCTCGATGGCTTGCTGATGCCTCGCGATCGAATTCTCTAGATCAGCGAGATCCCCGAGCCGCTCGAAGCGACTGAGATAGCCGTTGGAGAGGTTTGAAAGAAGGCCTGGCTTGTCGTGGTGGCCATCCGGAGCGAGTGTGATAGCTTGCTGATACCTCGCAATAGAAATTGCGAGATCGGCCAGATCCCCGCCCCGCTCGAAGCGGCTGAGATAACCAATACCGAGATTTGACAGCAAGGCTGGCTTGTCGGGGTGGCCATCCGCAATCAGTGCAACGGCTTGCTGACGGGTCGCAATTGAATACTCGAGATCGGTGAGATCCCCGACCCGCTCAAAGCGCCTCCCGTAGTTGTTGCCAAGGTTGCAGAGATAGCTAGGCTTGTCGGGGTGCCCATCCGGGGTCAGCGCGACCGCTTGCTGATACCTCGCGATCGAATCCTCAAGATCGGCAAGATCCCCGACCCGCTCAAAGCGCCTCCCATGGCCGCTCCCAAGGTGTGAGAGACGGCCTGGCTTGTTGGGGTGGCCATCCGGAGTCAGCGCGACGGCTTGCTCGCACCTCGCGATCGAATTCTCGAGATCAGCGAGATCCCCGACCCGCTTATAGCGCGTGAGATAGCCGTTGCCGAGGTTTGACAGCAAGCCTGGCTTGTCGAGGTGGCCATCTAGAGTCAGTGCGACGGCTTGCTGATGCCTCGCGATCGAATTTTCGAGATCGGCAAGATCCCCGCCCCGCTCAAAGCGTCTCCCATAGCCGTTGGCGAGGTTTGAAAGATAGCCTGGCTTGTCGGGGTGGCCATCCGGAGTCAGCTCGATGGCTTGCTCATGCCTCGCGATCGAATTTTCGAGATCGGCGACATCCCCGCCCCACTCAAAGCCTGTGAGATACCCGTTGCCGAGGTTTGAGAGCATGCCTGGCTTGTCGGGGTGGCCATCCGGAATCAGCGCGACGGCTTGTTGATACCTCGCGGTCGAATCTTCGAGATCGGCGAGATCCCCGAGTCGCTCGAAGCGGCTGAGATAGCTGTTGCCGAGGTTTGAAAGATAGCCTGGCTTGTCAGGGTGGCCATCCGGCGTCAGCGCGATGGCTTGCTGATACCTCGTGATCGAATTCTCGAGATCGGCGAGATCCCCGCCCCACTCAAAGCTGGTGAGATAGCCGTTGCCGAGACTTGAAAGCAAGCCTGGCTTGTCGGGGTGGCCATCCGGAGTCAGCGCGATGGCTTGTTGATGCTTCGCGATCGAAGTTGCGAGATCGGCGAGTTCCCCGAGGCGCTCAAAGCGCGCGTAATAGCCGACACCGAGGCTCGCGAGCAGGCTTGGAATGTTGGGGTCCGAATACGAAGTGAGCGTGAGGGCGAGCTCCAAGGTCTGTATTTCAGCGTCCTCGGGAATCCTCTGTTCGAGCGGGCTCATGTGCGGTACGGGTACTGTACTGATGTCGGGTATATGGAGAAGAGTAGAAGGTGTATGTGATATCCGGCAAAGCTTAACGGTTATGCGGCCTGTGCTGTTCGGAGCGCAATGTTTTGAGTCTATGTGACCCCCCGTCCCCGCGGCAGGGTCTACCACGCCAGACGCCAAAGGTGCGGTGGCGAGACCCAAGACTGCTGCTATAATTGAGCTCATGAGTGTCTAAATAGTTACGGATTAGATGAAAACGCACGATCACCATCCGCACACATCTCCAGCAGATTTACGAGACTAGTTTCAACTCGAACTACACTCAGGCTTTCGGAGCTATCGCGTGTGACGCTCCTGATTTCGATTCTAACAATTGATGAAAGATAACCAGTGCTGTTGGGTCGTGACGATAAGCCAACGAGTGCTGCTGAGGGCCACTGCGTAACTCACATCTTGAGATCTTCGCCCCAGTGGGCGGTCTCCTTGGACATCGTGCGATGCACGTCTCCTGAGCCCACGACCTTGACCTCTACGAACAGATCATGATTATCTTCTCGCGCCCCGGGGTCGCGAGTCCATTCAGCCGCACCGACTTTAGAAGCTTATCATGAGGACAACGGCACGCTTGAACAAAATTCTGACGTACCAGATAGCACATATTCCAAGGGCTCATTCGAATCCATGGTCGGGAAAGGCGGTTGTTTATGCTCTTTGCGAATAGATCAGAGATTCTAGCAGACGCGGGATCTTGTAAAGCCTCGTGTCACCAATCTCGAACCTGCACCCGCAATCTCCGAACCTTACTACACCTTTCCGAGTTCTCAAGGCTCTCCGGAGCACATGAAAGTTGCATAAAAGTCCCGAGGGCCGTAGTTTTGCCTCGTCTAAACAAACACATCATGTGTACGAGCAGATATGCTGGAGTTCATCGATGTGCTGGGCAATTGGAGCCCCGAAACTGCCATCGCCGAAGCCAAAGGGAGGAGAAAGGGAGGAGAAAGGGAGGCGATACAACGGCCGAGGCCGAGTGAGGCGGATGTATCGCTGGCTTATGCGTCGATGATGCAATTACCGTGTCGTCTGCAAAAGATGACTCAAGCCGATTCCTCCCCGACCGCTCCTCGAAGAGCCCTTAAAATGCGTAGTGCAGCGCCTGCGATTCAAAACTAACACTTATCACAACTTTGACACAATCTCATCGTCAGCCTTCCAACATGCCTCTCCACCGCTTGTTCGTTCCCCCAACTCTCTACTCTGACCAAGACCGAAAAGATATCGCGGCCGCTATCACCGCGGTATACAAAGACCTTCCTCCCTTTTACGTGCTAGTCCTTTTCGTCGACGTGCCCGTCACGCATTATTTCGTCTCTGGCCGAAACAACGACAAATTCCTGCGGATTGGCGTAGAGCATATCGCCAGACAATTCCCCGGGTATGTGCTCAATCGGTGTTTTCTATCACCGTCTGATTCTGACTGGGATTCGGCCGCAGTGAGACAGCCAAGAGAGCATTCATGGACCGCTATGAAGCAGCGCTTGCGCCTTGGACGAAGGGCCGCGGCATTGACTGGGAGGTGCAAATCACAGAGGACGATGTGAGTAAAGCCTGCTAGATCACAGCAATAAGAGACATTGACTAAGAGCCTTGCAATCGAAATAGCGCACCCTCTGGAACGAGAATGGCATGAACCCGCCCCTACCGGGCACCAATGCCGAGGAGCTATGGCGGATCCAGAATAAAGCGGTACCATATGGGTCGTATAAATTGTAACAATGCGGTTGCATAGGACGCATCATCAAACCAGCATTGTAATATTATGGATCGGTAGAAGCGTATGATTGAATACTTATGCAGCCCTGACATAATATGAACTATTGCAGGACTATTCATAGTAGACCTGGGTAGCATAGACATAATCGTATTCGCCCACGATTGGACATTCTTGCTGCTCTGGTCAATATTGCAACATATGGCCTCCTTTGAATCAAAGGCGGTGAGATAGCCCAAGTCTTCGAGGAAGCCATAATCTCCAAATTTCAGGTGCCCAAGTGTACGACAGTGTGACGAATATCGCTATCGACACTTCGCATGGGTGGCGTCGTACGAAGTCTCGCATACTTGGAACATGAGACGCATTGAGATTGAAGGCGGTCGCTACCTCTCCATCTGTGGGATGAGCTTGGGCTACAAGTAATATCTGTCGTAGCAACACAGCGATTTAGATGGGAGGACGTCGTGCAGCTATACCACTGCTTATGTATACGGGACCGGGAGAAGACAAAAGCGGTCACAGGCGGGGTAATTAGTAAACGCATTGCGATTCCTATGCGCGTGGAAGATTCTCACCCAGAGAGAAATAGAGAGAGCTATGCCGCTGTCAGCGGATGGGAGCCAAGGGAAGCAAGAGTCGACTGGCAGAACAAGGGCTCGTACAATGAAGTTGAAGGGACACACCAGGGTTGTCCGTGAAACGTAACAACTTCTGGCAGTACAGAGCTATGCTCGATATGCCAGACCTTGCAAACGCTGGTGTCAAGTTTGTGTCAAGGTCAAAAAGCGAGTGCAACCCCTTGGGAGTCTGAGTTCTTGCAAGTCGCTGTGAGCAGTCAGCGCAGCGGTATTACAGGACCCAAGGTGTTCAACGGAAAGGGGTGGAGGTCGCTGACCGCGAGCTGCGCCCGCTTGATTCCGATGTCGACCCACCGCCCTCCGACAGTCGACCAACCAACAAGAAATATTGAAATAATAATTAATAAGCGCCCGGACAGTTCGCGGACACTCCGTGATTGAAACCCGTGACTCATCGCGGTAAGCGCACAACGTCCGTGCGGATGAACCATTCCCCGTCCTGTCATGTCGCCTCCCTTATAACGATCAGCTCTGCATTTGGGGTCGTAGCAAGTACCCGCACGATGTCGAGCGAAGATTCGAAATGCCAAGAACAAGACTTGGAGAAGAAGCAAGATGTTGACACGTGCACCGAAGCGCCCGCTGACTCTGATCCCTTCCTGGTGGCCCTCGACGCCCAAGACGACCCTCAGCTCGCCCCTGTTCTCAAGAGATGGATCACCGTGCTGGTCATCTCATCCGCGTCGCTGTGCGTCACATGCTCGTCCTCGATTGTGAGTCCGTCCCACATTCGATGACTCGAGTACTCACCGCTTGCTCACCGCTTGCAGGCATCGTCCACGGAGGTAGGCATGGCAGCTGACTTCGGCGTCTCGAAAGAAGTGACCATCCTCGGAATCAGCCTCTTTGTCATGGGCCTCGGTCTCGGGCCGCTAGTGGTGGGCCCGCTGAGCGAGGTGTACGGACGCAACATCGTGTACAAGCTAAGCTATGCCGCGTTCTTTGCATTCTCGTGGCCAATCGCGTTCGCGCCTGATATCGGTGAGTGCCCGCGTCCCCCGTTTCCCCCATCCTGAACGTTGAACGCTGATCGATTGCCGTGCATTGTCAGAGGTTTTCCTGATCTTCCGCTTCGTCACCGGCCTCTGCGGCTCTGCCTTCCTCTCCGTCGCGGGCGGCAGCGTGAGCGACATGTTTCCCAATAGATCCGTTGCCAAGTGCGTCCGGAGCTATGATACCAATGTCGATACAATGCTGACCCCACTTTCCTCCCCTGCAGCCCGATGGCAGTGTACACCTTCTCCCCCTTCTTCGGGCCCATCCTCGGCCCGCTAGTCGGCGGTTTCATCAACCAGAACGCGGACTGGCGCTGGACGTGGCGCGTGCAGATCATATGGGTGTTTGTCGAACTGGTTCTGCTGCTGTTGGTGAGTTTTACCATCCCGTCTACGCGTCTTCCCCCTCCTCCTTGCGCGCTATTAACCTTCATTTCAGCTCGTCCCAGAGACATACGCTCCCGTCCTGCTCAAATGGAAAGCCGCCCGCCTGCGCGCGTCCACCAATGATGAGCGGTTCTACGCCCCGCTCGACGTAAAGGACATCAACCTCCTCCGGGCGGTGGTTGTCAGCTGTTACAAGCCGTTCCGTGCGTTTCGTCTCCTTCCTGTTCCCTTTCTGCCCAACGCTCACCCCCTTCCTTCTTCTTTCGCTTCTCTTCCCGACTCGGCGCTCGCTGTGATAACCTGCGGCCTACAGAGCTGATGGCGTACGACCGCATGGCCCTCCTCCTGAACGCGTGGAACGCGCTCCTCCTCGGCATACTCTACCTCGCGTTCCAGGCCTTCCCAATCATCTTCAAGAAGCACGGGTTCTCGGCGGAGCAGACGGGGATGACCTTCCTCGGCATCGGAGTGGGGATGATCAGCGCGATATGCTGTATGCCGTTCTGGAACCGGTGCGCGCCTGTCTCTTTCCGCCCCTTTCCTTTTCCATTTCCTTCATTCTCGATGATGATGGAATATGAGCTGACGAAAACGATAAACCACCAGGCTATTCGAACGAGAAATGCTCAAGTTCGACGGGCGGCCGCCGCCCGAGACGCGCCTGTACATGGGCCAAGTCGGCGGGATCCTCGTTCCCATCGGGCTGTTCGCGCTCGCGTTCACGACCTACGCGTCCGTGCCGTGGATTGTGCCCATCATCGCGTCCATCCCGTGAGCCCCACTCTCCTACTTTTCTTGTCCCTCCGCGCCTGCTTGAATATGAACATGACTGACCCTTGCTTACTGCGTCAGGTTCGGCGCAGGCATGTACTTGGTGTTTACCTCAACGTTCACGTACCTCGTCACCGCCTACCGCCCCATCGCCGCCTCCGCCATGGCCGCCAACTCCGCGCTCCGCTCCACGTTCGCCGCTGCGTTCCCGCTGTTCGCGGGCGCGATGTACGGGCGGCTGGGGACGGTGGGGGCGACGGCGTTGCTGGCGGGGCTGACGGCTGTCATGGCGCCACTGCCGTGAGTCTTCTTTTTCGCTGCTTGTCATGTGTGATGCTGATGAGGTTTTAGGTTCATATTCTACAAGATAGGCCCGAGGCTGAGGGAGACGTCGCAGTTCGCAGCCAAGTAGTCGTGACCCGCAGGTTTAAGATACTTAGTAGTGGGAGACTCAAAATATCCAAGTACGATATATGTTTCATTTAATGTGGATTTGGGTGCATGGGTCTGGAATTGACATATTTCTGCAGGACTTTTGCAACTTCAAGCAAGCTCGGACGTGGGCCTACGTTACTTTTCAGTCGGGACTCGCTTCTCACTTGCCGCGCGTCAGATCCAATCCCACCACGTTTTACTCTGATCCGAAACTTGTGCATGTGCATCCGCGTATGCAGCGTGCAGCAAGCTTAAGGGAATATGAGATGTGGCTTCACAAAGTATCCCGATTCCCTGCTCGTTTCTGGAAAAGTGGCGCGAAGCAATCCCGCTTGAAACTTCGTGTGAATCCTGGCATGTCCATTTACGCCAATGAAGTAGGGGATGCTGGAGCAAGCAAGGGGGTGGTCAATTGGCTGTTAGACAAGGCGCACGCTGGGATGGACGGGCTGCCAGGGCTTCCATTTCCCACAACGTACAATATGGCATTCTGGCTGTATGTATAATATACCTGGTGCACAACACCATGAAACCTTCAAATCTGCACCGCCTCTCGGTCGCCGGCGCATTACCTCATTACACCGATATCCCATTATCCCCTTACATGTATCCTATCGATAACGATGGTATCCCTCGATAACCGTGCTGTTATTACTGTTGTACGTGACACCGGAAGAGCGCACGATGGGCCACATACGTAACTTGGAGTGGATCAACACTTGAATACTCGGCGCCCACGCAAGCATAGTAACCATTACATCCCCAGCAAAGAAGTGTGGGACCCTATATCGGAACTATATACGCGACGTTAAGCAGGATTCCCAAGTTGTATATCATTTAAAACACACCTTATCAGGACGGAGCATCGTCTCGACCGCCCCTTGATTTGACTCAGGCTGATAACACCCACCCGCCACGGTAAAGCCCTGCAAGCCCAGCCCAGATCACAGAACCTTCTCTAAAGGAGAACCGGGTTCATGCTTGACATCAGCATACTCCTTCTTGGACTGTCCGCCTCTTCGAGCTTGGCAAGCGTATGGAGGGGCCAGCAGATCGTGCAGGGGGTCAGGATGGTATCGTCATGAATCATGGCTTCGCAAGAGGTGCTGGTTCCTTGATACCGTCAGTACTGGAGCTGATCATCTTTGGGCGTCCACCAGTTCCTCGCATCCACCCCCTCGTTCTGAGAAGAGCCCGCCGCCCAACCGGCTTCCGCGACCACACCCTAGTCTTCACCAATCTCCTCCACTTCTCCGGTCCTTCCCATCCTTTCTTTCGATGAGTCAACTCGATGAGTCAACGCCTTGACCTGTTCCCAAGTTCGCTAGAGCTTCCGCAGCCTGCACTCTCCAGCTTCTTCTCCCGCGAACGACAGTACTCACAGGAAGAGCACGGCTTGAGCATACGCGGCTTCCGCATCTCCCACTGGCCTAGCTTGTGTTTCTCCCCACAGCCGCCTTGTGCTTGAGTGAGGCTGCGAGAGCTGCTGAAGGAGCAGGGACCGCAGAGCGAATGATGAGCTATAGTGTTGAAGCCCGGGGTTTGGGGGCTATGGTGGGCGCCAGACCAGTCTTGGATAGTGCATATCTGGACCCGGATGGCGAGGCTGTTGGAAGGTTGGGTGGTGGAGTGGGTCTACGCCAACGGGAAGGAGGCACGTAGGCTTTCGAAGCGGCGTCTGCCAACCGATGCATGGTCTTCTACCTGTGCGACCTGAGGTTTGTTGGTCCGCGAAGGCACGACCAGTGCTGGTCTTTGGCGAGATTTGCCCAATCTTGAGCTGGGCTGAAAAGTTGGTGACCGCTCTGCGTCGCCCCGTTCCGATTCCGGCATCCATCTGGGCCGACCATTTGTTGGTCGCTTGCTAGGAGCACCATTCCCAGAAGCGGCGGCAGCAGCCCACTCATCGTGCAAGACCTTGGCTTTCTCTTTCAAAACCTTTGCGACCATAATGTGTTGGCAAGATTGAAGACGCCGAGACCGAGTGGACTGGCTTGTGCCATAAGCTTATCGGCGGGCTCTTGAAGGGGGACCGGTAGAAGACCCTTGCCCAACGAACGCGCGGGTTGAGGTGTTGCGGAACAGTAGAGGATGGAGCGCCATGTGCAGGTGGGCGAGCTGGTCTGGGGGATCTTCGCGTTCCTCCTGTTTCCTATCTCTTGGGCTCCCGCCAGCGCCAGCGCCGTTTCGCTACATCCCCGCTGCAGGTTGAACATCCAAGCCATTCTCGTTCTGTATAGTTGCAAGCACCGCACGGGCTTCTTGCGGAATGAAGCCCAGTATATGAGCTAATGTAGGGTGGAGGCGATGTTGGAGGCGACGTTTTGCCGTTCGAGATCGTAGGTGTGGAATGGACTGAACAAGGTATAGCAATATATATGAGAAAGGAAAAAGCTGGAGTAAGATAAGAGGCTTACGGGAGAGCCCGCAGACGTGACAGGTGTACTGAGCATGCCCAGGAAATCGCCCCCATCGTCGTTTCTTCTGTATCTCTTTCCAGCGCCAATTGTCCTTCTGTCATCATCATCATCTTATCCAAGGAGATCATCTTCTCTCGATCGTCAAAGTAGAAGTCTCTGGTTAGGACATTTGTGTTTAAGCGTTGTGCAGCATTTGGGTGTAGTCGAAGCGGATGAAGGCCGGGATGTGGATACGTCTAGGTCCTGCTAGGTCCCATAAATAGACTGGGAATGTTGGACATGCACGTGCAGAATCTGGGTGGTTTCTTAGGTCTTTGAGCTCGAATCTTTCGGCAGTCACTCTATAGGTGCGCGGCCCTAGGACCTGAGTTTGAAAACCTAACTATGTACAAACAAATGTAACACGACCAAATAATGTTGCCACAATCGCGCCTGCCTGCTTCTCCTACGCGATTTTCGATACGATTCGACCCTGTGTGCTGATAATGCAGGTATGTATTTATTTTATATCTATTGTAACTAACCAGGCACACAAACTACTCGCACGCTGTCGCAGGCTCTAAGCTGTTGACACACCTTTGTGATCACTGTCGGGTCAGTGTGTACCTCGGGAAAGAAGGTGGAGAATCGCGCGGATGGGCCGAAGGACTCTTTATAAGGTGAGTGCATGCATAAAGACTGCTATACTTATATTTGCGATGAACAGGAAAAATCGAAGATTCCGCAGCTGCAACTGCATTTCCGTTGCATACATTGCTGCATGCATTCACCGCCACCTCAACTTCCCTTTCTTAAAAAGTGTATGCTTCTAGACTGAGACTGCTCTGGCATCTACTCGCGACGCCATCGGCCCCGCAGGGGCCAAATTAGAAATTGTGTTTGCTTTTCCCTGTGTACCCGCCCATTTGTAGGCTCTACCTGGCAATTAGTAAGCATATAAATTCTCGTATTCTTAATTTGGCACAATGGCATACACAAGCGACGACGATGCCGCCGCCGCGATTTCGGTGCGCGATGCAAGTCCGTGATCTTTCTGCCGCGCGCACGCGCGGGCGAATTTTTGGTTGTTAGCTACGAAATCATATTATATTTTCGCATGAAAGGTACCTTATCGGTGTCCTTGTTATTATATGTGTATGCTGCTAGTCACTCAATTCAATTTTCGTGCTTCTGAAGAATGCTCCCACAACTTTCCCCCTTCCAGGGTGAATTAAACTATTTAAATTATTTAAATTATTTAATTGCCACGCGAGGACGCACACCTATAGTATGCGAGCCAATCTAGAGCGGGATGAAGTTTTGGTATCAAAGGGGAACGGCACGCTGACGACACGAGGCAAACTTCTGTGGTTCGGCTTCTGTCGCATGCGCCATGCTCTGAAGACCCTTTCATCTCTCCACCACATACTACTCACAATCATTGTTATCCCTAAAGATCACAAGAGCAGAAATGTCAGCCGGTGACAAGAGACCTCGTACACTGAGCTCCGATGAGACGGGGCTCCAGTGCAAGCAGCCTAGAATTGAGGGTAGCGATAGGAGACGAGATCCCAATCATCAAGCTGCGGTAAGCGATCATTTATCTCTTACATCGAAGTGTTCCTCCTCAGGCCCAAATAGTTAACATTTAGCATGAATGACGTATCGGGCAATGCGACAATTTACAACGCCGGTGGCGATATTATCCAAGGCGATTATGTAGTGCAACAGGTAGACAGGGATACGGGTAAGCATACCATCAACGAGGTCTGCAAGATGCACTGAATCGACTCATCTCTACTCAGCTAAGGCAGTCTCAGCTAAGGAAGTCCACCGATGGTTAGCTCCTCCCGACAACTCGGGCAATTACCACGCAGCGCGCGAAAAGCATCAAGCGCAGACCGGGTCATGGTTCCTCGACGGACGGCAATATACTGCTTGGAAGGCGACCCCTGATCGACCTCTTCGCGTCGCCGGGGACCGTGAGTGGCTTTTAAGATCCTTTTAATCTGGGTTTGATTTAGCAACTCACAGCGGGATGCGGCAAGACCATCATCTGGCAAGTATCCCCATTCATTGAACTCGCATTCCATCGTTGATGCTGCCCCTCCAGCTCTTCGGTCATCGAAGATATCAATCTTCAGTATGAGCTGAACGAGAGCATTGGCGTCGCATACTTCTTCTTTGACAACCGAAGCGGGCAAAGCGACTTTTCGATGCATGAAAAAATGCTTCGCTCCATGATTTCTCAGCTTTCTGATCAAGCTCAGATCGAGATACCCTTACCGTTGCTGAAGATTTACGGCAAAGGCCACCAACAACCATCGGTTGCCTCCCTCGAGCACGCACTGCAGAGCATCATCGATGGGTTTGCGCAGGTTTTCATGATCATTGATGCACTGGATGAATGTGCTGACAGAAAGAAGCTTCTCGATTGGATCAAGACGATATCGCGCTGGCAAGGGGGGAAATTGCATCTCATGCTGTCCAGCCGCCAGGAGCCTGACATCGAGTCTCTTTTCAAATTGCTCGACAGCCTAGATATCGTAAAGTTTAGTCGGCATAGCGAAAATGCCGATATTCAGACATATATCGAGGCGAAGGTAGCCGCACAAGATGAATGGAGTGATGAATTACGAGTTAGGGTAGAAGCTACATTGATCGATGGCGCCGAGGGAATGTAAGAATCCGTCATATTTACCTCGAAGGTTCCCCCTAACGAGCGTCCACAGGTTTCGATGGGTTGACCTGCAGCTTGAAGAGCTGATCAATTGCCTTACTCGAAAGGACCTGGAAGACCGGCTGCTGATGTTGCCAAAGGGTCTCGAAGAGGCCTACGAGAGGATGCTTCTGCGCAGCTCCAGATGCGCGGATCTGAAGACATTTTTACAATGGATGGCGTTCTCCACTAGTCCATTGAGCCTTTCACAAATGGCCGATACTATTGCCGTGGATTTCGCAGCTCCAGACGGGCCGGTCTATGACCCAAAGCGTCGTTATATGAATGTTCGGGAGGTTCTGACCGTCTGCTCTGGGTTTGTCACCGAATCTCAAGGTCAATGCCAAACCGAACTGTAGATCACGCTTGCTGAATGCTTAAACAGGCACTGTGAGATTGGCACATATGTCGGTCAAGGACTTCCTGATTTCCGGGAGCCTACGGAGTGGAGCAGCAGCGTATTTCAGCATCAATGAGCGTCTGTCGCATTTTCTGATATGTCAAACATGTCTTGTTTTCCTTCTCCATCTCGACACACTGGAGTCCCTGAAACGAATCACAGATAATAATCTCGCACTGGCGCGGTACGCAGCTAAACACTGGACCACCCATTTTCATGGAACCAAGGAGATCATACCTGTTACCTTGCAGATATTGATAACTAAACTTTACTCGTCTTCCTCTGAATCATTCAGGAATTCGATACGCTTGCACGATCCGGAAATCTGGTGGGACAGGGCAGACGGTGACCTAGACAGGCCATCTGCCGGCATTCCTTCGCCGATCTATTATGCTTCTCTAGCTGGTCTACACATTTTTGCGCAGACGCTGATCAATGTCAAGAGGCAGTTACTGGAGGCATCAAGGGTGGGACATTATTCCACTGTGAAATCACTGCTGGACGAGGGTGCCGACGTCAGTTCGTGGCGATTTCCATCGCATGCCACAACAAACGACGGCCAATCAGTGGTCGCAAAATTGCTCCTGGAGGAGCAAACCTCTCCTTTATGCGCTGCATCGTATTCAGGACACCATTCAATTGTCGATCTGCTCCTGGAGCGAAGTGCCGATGTCAATGCTCAAGGAGTAAGCATGATTGTGGACCAGTTCAGGGGGCGCGTCAATGTGAATCCAGAAGCAGGCAAGTATGGTACCGCTCTACATGCCGCGTCATACGGGGGGCATTCCGCAATCGTGAAATCCCTCCTGGAGCATGGCGCCGGTATAAATAAACTAACGAAGGAGCACGGAACGGCCCTACATATCGCCTCAAATCGGGGGCATATTGCGCTTGTAGAAATGCTCCTTAACTATGGCGCCGCCTTCAACACACAGGGAGGAGAGCACGGCACCGCCCTGCATGCCGCGTTGCACGAAGGGCATTCCGCAATCATGAAGATTCTCCTGGAGTCTGGTGCCGATGTAAATGCAGCCACGAAGGAGTACAAAAGGGCGCTATACATCGCGGCCTCTAGGGGACTTACTGCGATTGCGGAGATGCTCCTGGATCAAGGTGCGGATATAAATGCACGAGAACCGGATGAGAGAACAGCTTTGCATGTCGCATCATCTGGGGGGCATTCCGAGGTCGTGAAGGTACTTCTGGACAGAGGCGCGGATGTCCATGCGCAAAGCTGGTTACATGGAACCGCTCTGCGTGCCGCGTCATCTGGAGGACATCTTGTGATTTTGCAGATGCTCCTGGAGCGAGGTCCTGATATAAATCTACAAGAACCGGATGGGAGAATCGCATTGCATGCCGCATCATCTGGGGGGAATTCCGAGGTTGTGAGGATGCTCCTGGACCGAGGCGCGGATGTACATGTGCAAGGAAGGTGGGATGGAACCGCTCTAAGTGCCGCGTCATCTGGGGGACATCTTGCGATTGCAGAGATGCTCCTGGATCGGGGCGCAGATATAGATCAACACAATTTGGGTCAGAATACCGCTCTACATGCCGCATCATCTAGGGGGCATTCCGAGGTTGCGAAGATGCTCCTGGACCGAGGCGCGGATGTACATGTGCAAGGAATGTTGGATGGAACCGCTCTGCGTGCCGCGTCATGTGGGGGTCATCTTGTGATTGTTGAGATGCTCCTGGCGCGATGTGCAGATATAAATGCATCAGAATCGGATGGGAGCGCCGCTCTGCATGCCGCATCATCTGGGGGGCATTCCGAGGTTGTGAAGATGCTCCTGGACCGAGGCGTGGATGTACATGCGCAAGGGCTGTGTAATAGAAGCGCTCTATGGGCCGCGTCATCTGGGGGACATACTGCGATTGTGGAGATGCTCCTGGCGCGAGGTGCTGATGTCCTTGCAAAATCAACATGGGGTACAACCGCCCTGCAATCCGCTCGTGATGGGGGCCATCACGCAGTCGTAGAGCTGCTGATCAGAAACGGTGCAGAGCCCGAGCACCAAGGGAGAGGACAGATATTGCCGCTCAGCCGATAACTTATTGGTCAGTGTAGAATAGTAAACGAGACAGTTGAACCAATTGCTGAACGCACGTATAGAGCTGCTACCAGAATGAAGAATTATATATTCGGTTGGCTACTTATCCAATCGGAAAACGAAATAGGAGCTCAAGATTACTCACACTGGAGGACGGCTCGGGGTAGGGCAATAGACTAGTTGGGTGGTGGGCATGGGTAGTGGTTGTGGTGTTTGAGAGTAAAAGGTGCAGCAGCAGCGGTTTTCAATTCGAAATTTTCATCATGTCGCGTTCCAGTTAAACCAGCCATAGTACAAGTGTGAGTCGAGGTGATGCAAGCGAATCGGCATCGTCTGCTCTTTGATGTACAAATTGAAGTGGATCGCTCCCAGGGTAACTTTGAGCTAGCTACGAATTCCTGTATGTGTCACATGCTCGTCCTCCGTCGTGAGTCCGGTGTACGACGTAGTCGGTCTGACTGAGCACTCACGAGCACTGGTCGACCGTATCCAGAGGCAGGGATGGCATCTACATCCCGTGTCCCAATTTAAAGAAGTGACTATCCTCGCCATGAGCGTCTTTGTCGTGGCCCTCGGTCTCGGGCTGCTCGCAAGCCGCTCGTGGTGGGCCTGCTGAGCGAGGTGTACGTGCAACGGGTGCATCAATATTGTCAGCGGCCTGAGCTACGCCAGTCTTCCGTAGTTAAACCAAAAGGGATGAAGAAAGACGCTCGCGTGCAGATCCGCGGAGAAACTCGGACTTTCCAAAACTCTGGGTCAGCGCGGCAATGTCCGTCAATGACCTGTTCAGCTCTCAAGCAACGATGACCAGGGCTTGAATGACAGATGGAGATTCGAGAGACCATTGCACACATCCAATATTTGGCAGGGAGCGCAGATAACGGCGGTCCAAGACGAAGACTCCCAGAGCGGCCACATTAGGCAATCACAATGCTCGGACGTGACGCGTATCCGAGGGTCCAGGAAAAGGGACGAAGAGATCAAAAGATCTGGCGAGAGGTTTTAGGAGGTTTTGGTACGAAGTGTGGCGCGCGTGGCACTTCCACGATGCATTGACCCCGAACAAAGGAGAAAGTGTCTGAGTTGGAAAGTCCGGGAGAAAAAGTCCGGGCAAATGTTTGAACAAAGAATCCTGTGTCCGATCCATCACCAACCCGATCCTCTCTTGCTCGCAGCGTCGTACCCCGGCCAGGGACCTTTATGTCTGACTCGTTTGCAGCTCTCTGGAATCAGACTGTGCCAGCCAAACCATCCCAGGCGCCCTCAAGCTCGGCTCATCATCCTCACTAAACGGGAATGCACCCTATCGAAAAGCTAACGATGTGTTCACTATGCTCGCGTCTGCGCCAGGAACATCCTCCAAGTCACGCTCCATAACGCCATCCTCCATGAAACCATCTATGTCTGGATCCAACATACCGGCGAACGGCAAACCTATCACCCCGCCTTTATCGAAACCAACGAACCGCGTTGCCGCAGAGTCGGGCGACGCTTTCAGCAACCTCGTATCAGGGTCCATGGCAGGCTCTAACGGCGCAAACACGACGATCGCGCAGCGGGCAGCATTGGTCGACTCCCAGCGGAGGGATGCCGCTATGTTGAAGATGGAAGCGTCGCGCAAGCAGAGTGAAGCATAGGCAGGGCTGGATCCCCTAGGACCAGCGCAACAGTAGACGCGTAATCTGTACGACGACCGGGGATTTGGGGTGAGTAGAAGCTCCTCCTCACCATCAGCGGTCGGCGAGAACAACTGGGGCTTCGGGGACTCTGGCTCGGCGCGCTCAAACAGCAAGCAGGTTCCCTTTCTGCACGTGTCCTGCCCTCCCAGTCTCAGTCTTCATGGGACCTAGACGAATTCACATCCCCGTCCGCCTCTGCTCCGCCCAAGCCCAAAGCTGCACCGCGCTCAACCACGAATAGCCTGGCCAGAGACTTTGACTTTGGCGATCAAAAGGACGGCCTGCTAAGGGAAGACGAACGCGCATTTGGTGAGGGCAATAAATACAGAAGGAACGACGACGGAGATGATATTCTGGGCATGCTCAGTAAACCTATCACATCCGCGGGAAAGCGTCCCTCTCCCGTAAGCCTAAGCACTCACCAATCTCCAGGAGGCGCGCTCAGTCCAGGAAGCGGAGGACCAGGAACGTGCCGATCTCAAGGACAAGGTTGATTCGCGTTTGACTGCGTGGAAGGGAGGGAAGGAGAATAACATCCGGGCGTTGCTGGCAAGCTTGGCACCAAGAGGCTTTACTTGGAACTGCACGGGACTATTTGGAGAAGCAACCGCATCACCCCTCAGGCTACGCTGCGGTCGAAAATGTCAACGACCTGATAAGAATGAGTTGCGAGCTGTGTGAGAAACGCAACAAGGTCAGTAAATACTTTCACCCAGCTCGTCGGTGTCACTCCCTCCGTCAATTCCTCTTCGTACGTTTTTTCTGAGGAATGTGAAAGCTGATTGTGTCTGGTGCAGCTTTTATTACAGTATGACAGATACTTTCAGTCGACCAGCGACGAGCAATTTCAGCAAAACCTGCGCTTGACGATTATGTAAGCTATACTTTCTCTAGGACATAAATACTAATGCCTTAATTTCAACTGCGTAGTAAATGGAATTTCAGGCCGTTCTCGAGAAATACAAGGCCGGCGGATGGCAGGCCCTTGATGTACCGGCCGCACCCCCAGCATACAGCTCGTCAACGTACCTCCCCATTGCCCCGCCCTTGTATACCTGAGGTTCTTCCTTCTCTGAATGAGTTCCTGGCAGCTTGGATGAGCTGGGAGATACCCCCAGAAGGACAATGATTGTTTCAGCTGGGGCTGAAAATATTATTACGTGTGTAATTTCTTTGGCGCCATGCCAGATAAACCGTGACTATAATATATCTCGCAGTCTTCGGTGCTACGCAAGCTCCGCATCACCCTGTGCCGACACCCAATCGTCTTCCGAACCATTACCCGCGCCATTATCATCTCCCTCAATTTCCGTGCTGCCGTCCACCTTGTTCACTGCCCTTCACTTCGCCATTGTCGCTTTCATCCTGCTCGGAATCCTCGTCAGCGCCACCGCGTTCGAGGAGTAGCTTCATGGTCAGTTCACGGCCTTGATGTCTGGGTCCCCCGTAAATGTATCTTGCTGCTTTCGAAGCACATCCAAAGTGTCCCATTCACAACTGCCCTCAAGAGTTCAGTTTTGGAGCAAGCCCGTTTCTCCGCGCCTGGGAGCCGACGATCTTCAACCTGTAGAAGCCACATGACGGCCAAAAAAATGGCTGAACGCGTAGATAGAGCTCCTGCAGAAATGAAATTGGGCCTCTATAGATTGACGCCCGTCCACTCTGGCAAAGGAATAAAACTTTGATGTAATATTAATATAAGTCCGTGAATGCCGTCAAGTCCGTGAATACCGTGCAAGGTAGAGAATAAATACATGTAGAGTTTAGAGCAAAGAGATATATACACGGTCCAGTCCGAGTCTCGCCGTCACCCTGCCTTCACAGCCAGCACTTCACTGATCCGCCCCACTTTCCGCATAGCTAACACTGCCAGCACTAGTCAAGCCCTTGGCGGGCGAGGTCCACGCATCCATATCGCCCACCATCTCGGGCACCAGCCCCGCGCTGCCGGGATTCAGATAGCCCCTCGCCATCTGGCGCTCCCAGCTCACCTGGTGGTAGACGGTCAGCATGGCGGATGTTGTTAGCCAAATAAGTCAACTCATGGCTAGGTCTACGAACTTGAAAGTGAAGGAGCGTTCAAATAAGGTGTGTCTTGGATACTATTGAACGTTTCAATCCTAATTAGCCTTGTGCTTATAGCTACAGCCCATGAAAACAAGGTGGTGGAGGAGGAGCGTTTGAGCGCGGCATTCTGGCGTTGTCGGTGACTTGGGTGATGCTTGGAATGCTTTCCAACAGATGTTGGTATATCACTTCCTTTATGGCAGCTACTACCCTATGTGCAATGAACATTTTCCGGGCAAGCAAACAATACGGAGTGGCTATACTTGACTCGGACGTCCTCGGAAGCCGATATCAACCCATATCGCGATCCAACAATATGCCCCGAAGGGTCAACATTGCTGGACTCTGGCAGAATCCGCCACATCTTGCTGTAATCCAGCGGGGTACACATATCTTGCCGGAGTTCGAAGCTTCCAGGCCTTGCGGAGGCTCGGGGTAGTGATAAGAAACAGACTGATTACGATTGCCTCCAGATTTGAACAGCTTGCATTACAGAAGGCTCTGAGCCGCTACACACTCTGCAGAATGTGATTTGAACTCCGAGATTGCCATCGCCGAAGCCGAACGGAAGAGGAAGAGGAGATTGCAAAGTTTGGGAGGAGATGCAAAGTTCCGGCCGAGGCCGAGTGAGGCGGAGCCTGTATATCGCAGTTGGCTGGTCGCTGAAGTCATCACCGAGCTGGCTTATGTGTTGATGATGCACTTGCCGTGTCGTCTGCAAAAGATGACTCAAACCGATGCCTCCCCGACCGCTCCTTGAAGAGCCCTTAAAATGCGCAGTGCAGCACCTGCGATTTAACAACCGGCACTTACCACAACTTTTACACAATCTCACTGTCAGCCTTCCAACATGCCTCTCCACCGCTTGTTCGTTCCCCCAACTCTCTACTCTGACCAAGACCGAAAGGATATCGCGGCCGCTATCACTGCGGTGTACAAAGACCTTCCTCCCTTTTACGTGCTGGTCCTTTTCGTCGACGTGCCCGTCACGCATTATTTCGTCTCTGGCCGAAACAACGACAAGTTCCTGCGGATTGGCGTAGAGCATATCGCCAGACAATTCCCCGAGTATGTGCTCAATCACTGTTTTCTATCCCCGTCTGATTCTGACGGGGATTTTTCCACAGCGAGACAGCTAAGAGAGCATTCATGGACCGGTATGAAGCAGCGCTTGCGCCCTGGACGAAGGGCCGGGGCATTGACTGGGAGGTTCAGATCACAGAGGACGACGTGAGCGAAGCCTTCTAGATCCTAATGACAGGAGACGTTGATTAAGAGCCTCGCAATCGAAATAGCGCACTCTCTGGAACGAGAATGGCATGAACCCGCCCCTACCGGGCACCAATGCCGAGGAGCTATGGCGGATCCAGAATAAAGCAGTGCCATATGGGTCGCATAAATTGTAGTAATGCGGTTGCATAGGATGCACCATCCAACCAGCATTGTAATATTATGGATCGGCAGAAGTGCATGATGTTGACAGACTGTTTGATTATGCCCCCCATTATGCCCCGCTGGAGCGGCGCAGGATAGACAATAGCAATGCGCCGTTGGATGGTTAGACACGTTGTATTGAGCGGATTTTAGCAAGCAGACCTGCTCTATAAAATTCACATTGAGACTACAGATTGCCCTGCGCCACAGTTGCGGTCACTGGCATCATTGGCATTCTTCAAGTTTAGTCGCCTGTGCCACTTTTACTTCTCTATGTTTCCAACACCAGCACCCCTTGTTCCCCGCATGGCATCGGGTATCTTTATTGGCCTGTCAAATTAGCCTGGCCCCTTACAGAATTGCGACCACCACAACCAGACTCTGCTTTCCGCCTGGAATCTCTGGCTATCAGCGTACCCACTCTGCCGGGGTAGAGCTCCAGTACTTCTGATACGCTCAAGACTCGAGGAGGCCCGAGTTGATGATCGATATAAATACGGGCAGAGCTAGAGGACGGCGTTGTAAAATGGCTGTGCACAGTGAAGGATAAGAGACAGACCAGTCCCTTGTAGTGTCGATGCTTGCAAGTGACTGCGCGCAGGAAGCAGCTCCGTAGTGGGACAAATTGGAACGGACATTCGGATAAACACCACCAAATGCACGGCTTGTTTGCTGTAGCTAGTACCTCGGCCAGATATGCAAATTTAATTCGCGAATAATTACAAGACACGTAACGATGGCTGGAATGATTTCCCTGACTCGACAAGATCGACGAGACCCACCCAATAAATAACGACCGTTGATTTTCGCTTGCAGCATGATACAAACCGACTGTTGAGCGAGTACCTTAGCTTTTTGAGTAGGTAGGCCTTTCTAAATTTTGACATGACAGACGGACCGAATCATTTGTGACATTTATGTTCGAACCCCAGCGAATCGTGCGGTCAGCCCTGACATAATACGAAGTATAGCATAATTGTTCGCGATAGAACTGGGAAGACATCCCATAGACACAACCATATTCATCCGGTGGGATGGGTTGAGTCTTTGAGGAAGGTGGCTAATTTTACGACGATGTGACGAATTGACCCATTGAGATTGAAGACACTCGCTGCGTCTCCATCTGTGAGATAAGCCCCGGGTTACAAGGCAACACAGATAATTGGACAGGGAGGACGTCGAAAAGATAGGCCACAAGGGCAGCGAACTTCGGAGGGAGGAGTGGTTTCACTCATGCAGTTATACCACTGATTATGTATACGGGACCGGGAGAGGACAAAAGGGGTCCCAGGCGAGGTACCTATGCGCATTTTTTGATTCCTGTACGCGTGGAAGATTGCCGCTGAGAGAGTCATGCCGTTGTCGTAGGATTGGTACCCATGGGATGCAGGCAAGCGAGAGTCGACTGGCAGAACAAGACAAGGGCTCGTAAATGAGGCACACCCAGGCTGTCTGAATCGCCACAAATTTCGGCAATGCAGAGCTACGCGGGGCATGCCAGAACGCATACGTCGGCGTCAAGTACAGAGGCAAATACAGTCCCTGGGAGGCTGAATGCTTGCAAGTTGCTGTGAGCAGTCAGCCCAGTGGTCCCAAGGTGTTCAATGGAAACGAGTTTTCAACTGAGCGAGTGGACTGCTTCTGAGGCGCGAGCTAGTCCCGTTTGATCGCGACGTCAACCCACCACCCTCCGACTGTCGATTGTCGACTGACAAGAAAGATTGATAATAGGCGCCCGGATGGTCCACGGATACTCCGTGATTGAAGCCCGTCGCCCGAGGACCCAAGCTGACTCATCGTTGTAAGCGCACAACATCCGTGCGGATGAACCATTCCCCGTCCTGTCATCGGATATGTCGCCTACCTTATAATGAACTGCTCTGCATTCAGGGTCGCAGCAAGTGCCCGCGATGTCGAGCGAAGATTCGAAATGCCAAGAGGAAGACTTGGAGAAGAAGCAAGATGTTGACACGTGCACCGAAGCGCCCGCCGACTCTGATCCCTTCCTGGTGACCCTCGACGCCGAAGACGACCCACAGCTCGCGCCAGTCCTCAAGCGATGGATCACCGTGCTGGTCATCGCATCCGCGTCGCTGTGTGTCACATGCTCGTCGTCCATCGTGAGTCCTCCCCGTGCTCGATGACTCTGGTACTAACCCCTTGCAGGCATCGTCGACAGAGCTAGGCATGGCCGCTGAATTTGGCGTCTCCAAAGAAGTGACCATCCTCGGCATCAGCATTTTCGTT
>KV417564.1:164040-178426 GCA_001630335.1 Athelia psychrophila | reverse complement strand
GCGCAGGCATGTACTTCGTGTTTACCTCCACGTTCACGTACCTCGTCACCGCCTACCGCCCCATCGCCGCCTCCGCCATGGCCGCCAACTCCGCGTTACGCTCCATGTTCGCCGCTGCGTTCCCGCTGTTCGCAGGCGCGATGTATAGGCGCCTGGGGACAGTCGGGGCGACGGCGCTGTTGGCGGGTTTGACGGCGGTTATGGCGCCTTTACCGCAAGTCTCCTTCTTTTCTGCTTGTCGTTTATGATGCTGACGAGAGGTTTTAGGTTTATATTCTACAAGATAGGCCCGAGGCTGAGGGAGAAGTCGCAGTTTGCAGCCAAGTAGTCGTGACCTACAGATTTAAGATGGGAGGGAGACTAAAAATACCCCAGTACGATATATGTTTGATGTAATGGCGTGGATTTGGGAGCGTGGGTTTGGAATGGATATAATTTGCAATACTTTTTTTCAACTCAAGCTCGAATCGCGACCCTTACATATAAATTCCCAGTCGACTCTCGCTTGCTTGCTTATTGCTTGATGTCCCTCCCATGGTCCCATGGATGCGTCAGACTATTCTGGCATAACCGATCCTCTTGTGGGCTTTGCCAAGATGAATGCTATATCTACCATCCTCGAAGCGTGGACGTATAGCCCCCGCGTTCTATGTTGTCCGAGTCTGACTTGTTCAGTTCTACACTGCTTGCTGATCACAGGGATGTAAGTATAAGGGCCAGAGCTACCCTAGTAGCGATTCCACTTCAGTTTGTATTTAAGAAGACACCGATTCACTCGAATCACCCCACACTTACACTAAGTATGACTGTTGTAACTGGAGCGTGACACCATGAAACTTCCGAACCAAAAACCTGCTGCACCTTTCATTCTCAAACACTACCACCTGCGCTCACTATCCTACTATAGCGTTGACCTATCACGAGGCGTCCTCCAATGCAAAAAATCTTTAGTCGAGGTCTGTTTCGTTCCCTAATCGGATAGCCCATCCAAGGACCAACCAACATGTAGCATCAATCTTCAATCTTCAATCTGAAAGCGGCTCTATCTGTGCGTTCAGCAGTTGATTCGAGTTTCTCGTCTACTATTTATTCTGCACTCACCAATTTATTGACGGTTCTGCGCCATATTTTATCAGCAGTTCTACAACTGCGTGATGACTGCGCTCCTGCGCGAGGTTAACGGCGGTCCTACCCCCTAATGTCTTTTCAAAGACATCAGCCCCTTGCTCTAGGAGCACCTCCACACTCGCAAGGTGCCCATGAGATGACGCAAGATGTAGAGCGGTTCTCTGCTCCCATCCTAGGGCATGCACATCCCCGCCTCGGTCCAAGAGCACCTTCACAATTGCAAGATGACCCATAGCTGATGCGGGATGTAGAGCCGTTTCCTCGTACAGTCCTAGTGCATTTACATCAGCGCCCCGGTCCAAGAGCATCTCCACAATCGCACAATGCCCCTCAAATGCCGCGATATACAGAGCGCTTTCCTGATCAAAATAGTGTGCATGTATATCCGCGCCCCGGTCCAGGAGCATCTTCACAATTGCAGTATGTCCCCAAGATAACGCGGCATATAGAATGGTGTTCTGATCCGAATCTCGTGCATCTATATCCACGCCTCGGTCCAATAGTATCTCCACAATCGTGGCATGCCCGCGAGATGACGCGACCTGTAGAGCGGTATTCTGATACAAATCTTGTGCATATATATCTGCGCCTCGGTCTAGCAGCATCTCCACAGTCGCAAGATGTCCGCGGGATGACGCACGATGTAGAGCGGTTCTCTGATCCCATCCCCGAGCATGTATATTCCCGCCTCGGTCCAGGAGCATCTCCACAATTGCAAGATGTCCCATAGCTGACGCGGGATGTAGAGCGGTATTCCAATATAAATCTTGTGCATGTATATCGGCGCCCCGGTCTAGGAGCATCTCCACAATCGCGGCATGCCAGCGAGATGACGCGGCATGCAGAGCGGTACCATGCTTGCCTCTTTCCGCCGTTATATCAGCCCCTCGGTCAAGAAGCATCTTGACAGTCACGGCATGCCCACCAGATGACGCAGCACGCAGAGCGGTACCGTATTCTCCTCCTAGTGCATTTATATCGGCATCATACTCCAAGAGGAATTCCACAACCGCCGAATGCCCGCCGTATGACGCGGCATGCAGAGCGGTGCCATGCTTGCCTGCTTCTGCATTTATATCAGCGTCTCGGTCGAGGAGCATCTCGACAGTCGCAGAATGCCCGCCAGATGATGCACCATGCAGAGCGGTTCTCCGATCGAATGCCCGTGCATTCACATCCGCACCTTGATTCAGGAGTACCTTCACAACCTCGGAATACCCCCTATATGATGCGACATGCAGAGCCAGGGGGCAGATGTTGGAGAGCTCAGTGAAACAGGGTACCCCACTATGGTCGTGAGAAAGGGGCTGTGCTGTGTGCGCCGCGTCTGGACCATCAGTGTACTACCTTTTGGCGGATTCATTGTGCAGGCTTGTTTCGCCACCCATTCACTTCAAGCCTTTTTGTGAATTTTCCTTAAGTATATGTGAAACTTTCTATCTACTCAGAAATTTGCCGATGGGCCTGTGAGAGAAACTTTGGGCAATATAACAATGAATTTGGTGATATAACACTAAATTCAACTGATTTTGCACCGGATACTTTCACAGTCCCACGATAAAGGTCAGTGAGTCTCATGTGAATGCTTTTGTATGATCAGGGCGTGTTTAGGATGTTTTGTGCCGTGACGGAGAGGAAGTGACTTGCCTTTTACATAGTACTTATCTTGAATGTCTGAATGAGAGGCGACGCGCGCGGCACAGCCACTTTCTCACGACCATAGTGGGGGACCCTATTTCACTGAGTTCTCCAATGTTAGCCCCTTGTGCAGAGCTGTTCTCCCATCAAATTCTCGCGCATTTACAGCCGCATCTCGATCCAAGAGCATCTTCACAATCGCAGAATGCCCCCCGGATGACGCGGCATATAGAGCGTTGGACTGGGTGATGTGTAGAGTAGTACTGGTATGCTGCACTCCTGCACTCATATCCGTGCCTCGGTCCAGGAGCATCTGCACAGTCGCAGATCGTCCCGAAGATGACGCGGCATGCAAAGCGTTTGCATAATTGTCGCCGTGTGCACTGAGGTTGCTACCATTGTCTAGCAGTAATTTTACAATCTCGGATTTGTCTGCATCCAATACGGCCCGCAAAGCGGTCCCGTGGGCATCATCGTGGGCACCGTGATATAGCAGCAGCTTCATAGTCGTGAAATGGCCCCCATAGGACGCGGCCTGTAGAGCGGTTCCAAGTTCTCCTGCTTGCGCATTGACGTTGTCGCCCCGGTCGAGAAGAAAGCCGACAATCGCGTCGTACCCTACACTGCCAGACGCTCGTTTGGCTCCAGGTTATAATCCCACGCACTGATGCTGGGGCCAAATTCCGATTATAGCCCTTGCATCAAATTTTATAACCTGCGCGCAAATTCTTGATTATGGCCGTGATCGCAACGAAAAACTGATGCACAGCTGAGGCGAAGGAAATTTTAAGCCTCGCTCAGATGAAATATGGCCTCGGGTTCAAGTCCCGTCTACAGTAGTCCATTTAATTAACCTTCCGTGCCGAAGAGATAGGTCCCACTTGTGGGTTGCCTCAGGCAAACTGCCGCAAGACTGTGCGGCTTTGCAATGCAACAGACATCGCATTTGTAGATAAAATACATTCCAAGTTGTTGTACATGAGCTATTAGATGATTTTCGCAATGTGTCTGGACTCCGAGCCACCAGAATTCTGAATCGCACACGGGCCGGCCATCGCCTTTTTTTGCCCCTGTCAATTTTGCCCTTGCATTCGGCTTTCCTCCTCAACTCAATTCAGGTCAAACGTCGCAATGGAAAGGATGCAACCAGATCCAACATGTCTGTTAACACCTGCTTTTGAATCACATAAACTAATTGTGTAACCAGTCTGGCAGAAGGTTCCCCGACAAAAACTCTGGACGTGCAAGCTGTGCTTGGATGGACGGCAGCATGCACAACGGCATCTCGAACGTCACGAACAAACCGCACTGCATCAAACACTTGTAACGGAGATAGCCAGTGAAACCCAGGACGCTCCGAGTCGGCAATCCAACACAGAGCCTGGGCCTTCAACAGCTTTGCCTCCTCTGCTTGCAATGGCTGACAATGCTACACGCAACCTCCTAAGGTCCATGGCTGGGTCAGTGAATGGCGGCCATGATTTGAATGCTACAGATGCTGGCCCTTTGTCCCCAACATTCCTTGATCCTATTTACGGCTGGGGTCAATTCACTGTCAACGAAAACACCGAACTGGCACAGTCTGCGGAGGAGGAAGGTATTGCCCTCATTGCAAAATCCTTGTTAGACCGCTTCGAGGAACTATCTGGAGATGAATCTGAGCAAGAGCGGTCTGAAGTAGACGAAGAAGAAACAGACGAGCCCATAGTTACAGGTACGTCTTCGTCTTTGCTGCCCCTATTCCGCAATTGTGCCGTCCTGATGAAAATCAGAGGATGGACCTTCAGTCTCAGAGCCACCCCGGAAGCGCACTCGTGATGCCGGAAATGATGATTCCGCCAACCCTTTGTCGAGGTGGTTTCCGTGGCGTGACAAAATTGTGAGTGCTCTGGTATGGCCTGCAGACGGTCATGGCATTTATGTGCGTGTCTAGACATGCACTCTCGATATCCTGATGCACCTGCCACGTTCGGTATTCTCTCAACGTCAACTGGATCTCTTTCTCTGGCTCTTGAAAGTCAACGATGTCGACGACGTACCGTCGGTCAAATCCATGCAAACCTTAAATGCCATGCTGCAGAGGATGTGCGGGGTTGATAGCATAAAATACAAGGGGGAATTGGGTCACACCTATTTTGTGAACAGCCTGTCGCAGATTATTGCACAGGTGAGTATCACAGTCCCTTCAAGCTCTGTCCGCTGTGTGATGCTCATACAGTAATTATCAGGAAATGGCTAATCCGAAAGTACGGCCGCATTTGAGATTCTACCCCGAAGACAGCAAGAGCAAACTTTCAGAAGCTCGTCAAGCATGCCGATGGCTTCACGAAGTTGATGACGAGGATTTGACACCTATGGCGCGTCTTGGTTCCCGTGATTACCATCGTGATTTCTATGTTCACGAGCCTGCCATGTTGCGCAATGGTGAATACTGCATACCAGTGCGGTGGTTCTCAGTTGGCGAGATTTTGTTTGCCAAGTGCTGGAAAATGCAAACTATTGCCACTGATTATGGTGGAGGCTGGCGAGTCATCAAATGCGATGCTTACACGGTCCCTATTTCAGAATTTCTCAAATCATTCCCGGACCTGTGCGAAGATGTAGAGAGTGCTTGTTCTCCGCTTCCTCATCCTTCAATAATTGTTGGTGTGTTATTCATGCTCCGTATTAGCTGTACCACATTAACACCTCTCGTAGACTGCCTTGATCCAATCTCATCGACTCAAAGCCCGTGGACATTCACAAACCCCGTGCTTGGAAATCGTTGGCGAGCCCTTGCAAAAGGTCACCGTGCAGTCATCTTTCCTATATGGATGTACTGTGATGATACATCCGGGAATCTATCTAAGAAATGGAATGAGCATAACAGCTTCCTTTTCACCCCTGCCGGCCTCCCTCGTACCGAATGCCAGAAAGAATACAACATACACTTTCTTTGCACATCCAACCTTGCACCGCCGCTGGAGATGATGGATGGGGTCCTTGAGCAGCTTGAGTAAGCAAAGTTAAACAGTACCTTGTTGGTTTCTTATCTCACGTCTATTATGCAGAGCTGGACAGAAAACTGGAATATGGGCATGGGACTGTGTGCACGAAGAACCGGTCCTGGTCATTCCGATGGTATTGGCATTGCTTGGGGATAACCCTATGCAAAGCGAGTTCGCCTGCCACATCGGATTGAGAGGTAAATTCTTTTGCAGAGCATGCTGGGTGAAGGGGCATGACGGCCTGAGTCCCGAGGAAAAGAAGGGTAAGTCGGTGGCAGGTGATGAGGATTCCGCCAGCAGGGGGAGCAGAATGGGCAGTGATGTAGAAGCAGACAGTCGCGCGAGCAGTGTTGATGCAGAGATTGTAGAGAGGGGCTCACAGGGGGGCTCAGAGGCTGGCTCAGAGGCTGGCTCGTCTGAGAAGAAAGGAAAAGGACGGGCCAAAAAGGCCAAAGAGACTTTAGCAGGGTTGATTCAGCGGGCCAAGGATTTCATCAAAGTGTGTTTTCAAATCATCCATGTTTTGTTGCAGAGTAACTCATTGTCATTCCATTCAGATCGGACGCCCGCGTCGCAAGGCGGAAAGCACTGCAAAACTGAAGTCCATGTTCGAAGAAGCCAAGACTCTCGACACCAAAACAAAGGTGAAAGCAATGCGCACGGAATCTGGTCTCAAGGACACACATCAGTTGTTCTTCCTTGAGAAGCTTTTTGGTTCTTACAAGGGTCTTCGTGGACGTGCCAAGAAGCAGGCCGCGCTTCAGGAAGCGATTGACGCTCTTCCGGATAACATCACCAGCCCGGTCTGGAGAATCAAAGGTATGAAATCTGCTGTGATTCAATCAGCCCGTGTTAATTATAGTGTCCTAGGGCTGGACCCGCACCAGGATACTCCTGTTGAAATATTGCATGTCATCCTGCTGGGATTTGTCAAATATCTCTGGCGCGATCTCATCATGAATCAAATTGGGACTAACAGCGAGAGGAAGGAGCTCCTGGCCACAAGATTGTGCTCTTTTGACGTCTCTGGACTTGGTATCTCACCTCTTGCTGGCCATACTCTTGTTCAGTACACAGGCTCTTTGACTGGCCGGGACTTTCGGGTCATCGCACAGGTGGCGCCATTCGTCGCCTATGATCTCGTCTCGAAAGACTGCTTGGAGACGTGGGTTGCGTTGTCCAAGTTGATACCCCTTATATGGCAGCCGGAAATTGATGACGTGGATGCTCATTGTGTAAGTCAATTAACTCAATGCTCGGTCGTGGCTCACATCGCCTCTCTTGAAAATAGGAGCTCCTCGACCGCGAGATCAGGCATTTCTTGCTTTGTGCCGGGCGCTGGACGGTCCGATGGTATAACAAGCCCAAATTTCACATTTTGCTCCATCTCACAGAGCACATCCGCCGCTTCGGCCCTGCAATCTTGTTCGCAACCGAAGCTTTCGAATCATTCAATGCCCTTATCCGCGCCAAAAGTGTCCACTCGAACAGGCATGCACCCTCTCGCGATATTGCATTGGCCTTTGCCCAAGGCAACCGTGTTCGGCATCTACTCAGTGGTGGCCGTTTCATCTTCAACTCTCCTGCTCCTCGCTTTATGGCTTCCCCTCCAAACACTGTAGTGCCAAAAGATTCAACAAGCCATCCCCCATTTTCTTTTGAGAGGCACAACTGGAAATGTGTCGGAGAAGGCCCTCGCGGGCTCGTGTCTGGCACCAACACCGTCACTGCGTACCTTGGGTTAGACAACAAAAAATTTCCCAAAGAAGGTAAAAAGTTCCCTTGATGCTCAGTTACCACAGTTCGCTGAGATGTTGGATTTTTCAAGGTTCCCTTGTTTCCGATAAGAAGCCGGCACGGCCTTTTGGTCAGACCGTTACAGGGACCCATCTGCCAAATCACCCCATTGGCAACAGCACTTCGCTCTTCAAGACCAGCTGCGAAGTGTTTCTGAAGAATGGTGACAAGTGTGTTCCGGGACAGTTTGTGATCACCAAGGTCCCAGGCGTACTCGGCTCCACCCTGACCGCTCGTGTGGAGGAGATCCTTACCGTCAAGAACTCTGTTGCGGATTTTAGTGGAACACCAGATCGCATTCTCTTGCAGGCCGTGAATTTGGATGTGCGCACATCCGACACATACCGTATGCCCTGCATTGATCTTGAAAACCGGTGGGCTCTCTTGGAATTTGAGGCAAGCATCTCGTCGACGTTCGCTGCACTTCGTTATTGACACTCTCTGTTTCTCAGAACATTCTATGCACCGTGAACGTCCAGCATAACTGCGCAGATCATCAATGCGGCACTGCAAACACTCGCCCCGTAATGCAGGAGAGGGAGAAGACAGAGCAGACACGGCCTACCGTCTCACACGTAGCTCCACACGACATGGTTTTCAACACGGCACAGATGCGCGATGCCATTCACGTTCAGAAATTCCGGATTGCCTCGCCCGAACTCGACGAAAACTCCATCCTCACGGCCAGCGCCATTCGAGAGAATGCTGTAGCCCCTCCGATGGTCCCAAAATCAAAATCAACTACAAAACCAAAACCACAGAGCCTGGGGCAACCGCGTCGGGTGGCACACCTTCAACAAAGCGAGCTGTCGTCTCTTTCATCATAGCCTTGTATTAATTCCTGCGTATACAATATTCGGTTTGACTACTCTAAGTAGTATGAATGCACTATGGATCAAGCTTGTAAGATCAAAAGTGGTGTATGACCTAACCGCACCCCAGCATGACCAATTGGAGTTGGATGCTGATAAAACTATGTCGAGATCGTCAAAGCGACAATCAGGCAGCGTGGCGAGCCGCTTGGCGGTGAAGATGAGGCGCTGTTGGTCGGGCGAGATCTCCCTGCCCTGGATCTTCGCCTTGACATTGTCGATGGTGTTCGACGACTCGACCTCGAGCGTGATCGTCTTGCCGGTGAGCGTCTTGACGAATATCTGCATGCCGTCACGGAGACACAAGACGAGATGGAGGGTCGACTCCTTCTGGACGTTGTAGTCGGAGAGGGTGCGGCGGTCCTCGAGCTGCTTGCCCGCGAAGATGAGGCGCTGTTGGTCGAGCGGGATGCCCTCCTGGTCCTGGATCTTCGCCTTGACGTTGTCGATGGAGTCCGAAGCGTGGGCCGCGAGCGCGTTGGCGGGGCCGCAAGGCGTGAGCGCGGGTCGCAGGCGGCGACGTGGTGAGCGTCCATGCGGGCGGCACCGGCTACGAGGACGAGGGAAGACGAGCACCCTTGCGGGCACCCGTTTAGTGGAATTGACGGTAACCTACAACAAGCCATTATGGATAATGCCTCCAAAATTGCGGTAGGCTACTGACCGGTAGCTTACAGTCCATTCCATTAAATGGGCGGCAGTGGCCGAAAGCGACCGTAGGAGGGGCTTACTGTTGGGATTCTTGGGATTTCTTATGGATCTATGAATCGAGCTCGTTGATGCTGTAAGCGACTGTGAAAGCGTGATATTTTGAGCATTACATGATGTCCGACTTGAGCTACTCCACTACCTAATTAAGTAATTAAGCGATGAGTTCCTCCTCCTCCTCCTCGTGGTTTTGCATCCAATTAATGTTACCTCCATTGATGTCGTCCTCATCCTCTAAATCGAACTCGATGTCCACTACGAGAGGGGCCTCAACTGGTGTGTCAGCGTACAGAGGCAGGGCGAGGTCATCAAGCACCACCTGAGCGCGCTTTAGAATGCCGGCCCACTTGCCCTCGAGCATCTGCCTGAACCTAGACTCGGTATTGGCGTGCTCGAGAGAATAGGCACTTAACCCCTCCATCAGCGCCGTGTCTTCGTCAACCCGCATCGGCAACCGATCTCTCCACCAATCCTCTTTCCAGTCACCAAACTGCAAGACACGACGCATCTCCTCCTTCAACCACCTCATCTCTTCGTGATACCGCGCTGCTCGCGCCCTACATTTAGCCCATTCAATGCGGAGAGCTATAGAGGAACGGGTTAGATAGTAGCAGTGATTTATAGAGACGAGCTTACCCTCGACCATCTCGGGTGAGTTGTCATCACCACCCTGAAACGTGATCCAGATCCATGAAAGCGTGCGCTTTCCATCTCCCAGTCCGCCCACCAAAGGTACCCCATCCAGGGCATCGTGGTCCACCTGAGTGCCGGTAGCGAGACGGTGTTCACGCTGGGCCTTCTCAAGGTCCGTCATCAGCCGCTCGTTCAAGCCGCGAACGTCGTCATCGTTGAGCTCCTTCAAGAACGTCTCCCATGGGCCTGTCCCTCGCAGGGAAAACAGGGCCTTCCGAGAGCGTCGATACCTCGTCTTCGCGTCTTGCACCTTGATGTCAATTGAATGTTGGAGGGAACGAGCACGGGTACTTGTACGCTGGCCAGAAACGTTCTTTACGCGCCATTTGTTGAGGTACGTTCTGGTAAGTAGGTGTCGCCTCAGATCGTGTAGGTTGTCGGATGCCAGAGCTTGGCGTATGCGGGCCTCGACAGTAGTTAGCCCTTTGACGCACGTGCGGTCACGCTCTGTGCCCGTTTGCAGGTCTGACGGAAAGTAGAGGCGCACGACCTCAGCGCGAATGTGCGGTGCGTCGTCGAGCACCGTGGGATCGGGGAGGACAGTCCGAAGACCCGGCATGTAGGTAGTTTGAAGTTCGCGAACCTGTAGGATCCGTTTGCGTAGGATAACACGGCGTGTCTGAAAGCCGGCCAGTTGGAGTGCCGTTGGCTTTGGATGTTCCTTCAAATCAGATACAAGCTTTCGTCTATGCAAATATTTAATACAGGTAAACACAATTACTAAGCACGAGTACTCACTGAAGATCTTCTACTTCCAATGTCAATAGAATGAAAGTGCTCGGCGTGTGAGCGGCAGTGATATCCAGGCCATCTTTAGCCGCCTCTTCATTTGCAAGCTCTAGTTTAATGTGAGCTAGGGAGACCGCTGTGCAAATAGTAAGCTACGTGCAGTGAGTAAAATATGAAAAAAAAACATACGTCGTGCGCTGGTGTCAAACAAACATGGGCTTTTCGTCGGCTTCTTGTCCCACTCAGTGTACAGCTTGTCCCACTCTTGCACTTGCTGAGGCATGTCGCGACGCAGGTGAGTGTCGAATTCCTCGAATGCGCGGCGATGTGCGATAGCCTCAGGGATGGCCGACGCCATGGCCTTCAATAGATAGTTACCTAATTATAAATCAGCGCTATGTCATTGATTAGAAAAAAAGAACGTACCAATATCTACCATCTTGCGGTAGTTACTGTATCCAAAAAAGTCATCGAGGACGTCATGACGCGCCCCAGGCCCCATTTCAACCGTTTGCCCCACACCCCTTTTGATCCAGCCCCACAGCCGCTCGATCCCTTCGCCATTGATACGGCCAGCGCCCCGGGTAAAGTTAAATGAATATTGAGCGTGGTCCTTTTTCTGGTGAGCGTCGTAGTGAAACTTGGGGATCTTCCCCTTCAGGTTGTCGGGGGTGACGTTGGGGTGGAGATGCTCAGGGATGCGGGGTAGACGCTCCCAGAAGCCCTTGAGGTATTGACACGCGATGTCGTAGCTGAGGATTATTGACATGAGCGCAAAGCCAAATATTGACGACAAGAATATCCAGTCAATATTGGCCTGTCTAAATGAGATCTGCGTGAGCGAACATAGGCCACAAGTGAGCAAGATTACATACCTTTCGCCAACCTGGAGGTCCCCTACCCCATTGGGCCGGAAACAATCCTGGCGAGCACTTTAAACACCTGCCACGCCCGATGTCCGGTGACCCTTGATACCTTTCAAGTTAGCGAGGTGCACCGCTGCAAATCCTGCACAAGTACTGATCTATATGACTGTTAGTTATGAGCATCAAAGAGGTAGTTTGGAGACTTACTTCAGCTTCCGTTGCGTACTTCTTAACATGTTGAAGATACGGGCCATGATCGACCATGTAGGACCATCCTGGCCCGAGTGTGGGATCCTTCTCGTCGCTGGAACGCAAGCGATTCTTGAAGCGAAAGCATGCGTCAACGCAGACGACGAGGGTATATAAGAATCTGCCCATATATGTGTAAGTCAAACTAGGAAGTAAGCGGGAGGAGCAATACTCACTGCTGCTCTTGGGGAGCACTCGCCCAGTCGGGCGGCAAATTAACTCCAGGGATAGGACAGGCCCGACAGACGACGGCCAATTCCCCCTGTGCTGTCTCCTCGATTCTCCTCTCGCTCTGTGCATATGCACGCCCCCCTCGTTTAACCATGGCCTCGTGACGCCACTTGCGTGCCATCAGGCAGAAGGCTGGATATCGATACTGAAGCGAAGTTAGCAGTGCACCAACAAGGTGGAGCAATCATAGCGTACCGGTATCTTCATAATGCCAGTGTTATCTGTCTTGTACTGTAGCGCCTTGTAGTAGTGATAATGGGAAACTTTGGCCTGAAGACTGAGAAGATGGAAGCCCCGCATGAGTTCAAACGTCGCGCACGTTTGAGGGTTGAGATGAGTTGCCGGGTACCAGCCGGCACGCAGGAGCTGCCTGGCCAGGCTAAGAGGAGGTTCGTTTAGCGTCGAACCACTGCACTCGCATGAGTCAACATTCACTAAGTGAATACCATTCGTGTGTAAAACTACGAAGTCCTTATGAACTTCGCGCCTGAACACACACATAGTTCCAGGGGGGTGGCTCTCTCCAAGCTGTACTCGCAGCCCCATATCGCGCAAGGTCACCTCAGCAAAGTAGTTCCCGTTCCACTCCTAGGATGCACTTGAGAAACCCACGCGAGCAAATAATGTGTTGTTACTCACCTTAATACGGTGCAAGGGCAGCTGCTGGTGACGCTTGAGGCAGCATCCCCGGCAAAGCAACTCCCTCCCAAAACAATCCTCACAACGTACGGCGCCCTGGCCTTGGCAGTCAGGGCACGCAGTGCCCTTGTTCCCCCTCCCCTCATATCGCATTCGCTCGTCGAGTGAGACGGTGCGGAATTCGGCCACCCAAGTCTTTAGAGGAGCGTCCTGAAGGAGGAAACACTCAGCACACGACATAGGAATGGATTCAGGAAACCGTACCGTGTTTTGATATCTTGGTTTAGGTTTCACCTTGATACCCACTGACTCAGAACTGTCGGGATTGGCAGGGACATGGTCTTGATCGGTCGCGTCTTGTTGGTCGTAATCCTGGGCAAAAGTGTCATGGGCGCCGGACGACGAGGATTGGCGAGTAGATGAAGTGTCAGTTGTTGTGACTCGCGCAGAATTGACAATGAGACTATTGGAGCCCGGTATACGTGTGAAGTTGCGGACTGGATTGGACCTCTTGTTGTGGTCGTAGAGCTCTGGTACTGGCTTGCGCTTCCTCGATTGTGACATGGAGACAATGAAGAAAGCGGAGAAAATGGCAATTGGCGCAGCACGTGCATGGTAGGGTTAGGGTTAGAAGCATTCACGCGCAAAACTTATCGTGAATGTACTGCTTGTAATTTTTCATTAAAAAAATGGCATTACGACGGCATAAATACATGTAACAAAAAGATAATGCGAATGTCCTTATAAATAGAGAGTATTTTTAACGTGCATAACCACACTTCCATGAAATGACCACGAAAAGGCGGGACGTAAATTCTCCTCCCGAAGGAATATGGGGCGATGTCCGCAAGTCGGGTCAGACTTGAAATATGACACATTGCGGGAGCGTAACTTCCCCTCCTCAGTGCAGAGAATGGACAGGCCACACTATACCATCGTCCGCAGAAGGGACTAGACAACGAGGCCAGTAGTCAGTACATAGCCAGCAGCGTAACATGGATTATGACGCACCAAGGACCTCGCATTGCTACAGTCCCATGCACATACTGCAAATTGAGACTGGTAGTCAGTAAATAGGAAGCAACGAAATATATGGCATGCCGTACCGCTGACCAGTGAACAACCTAATCCAACCCACTACAAGGCGAGACCGGCAGTGAACGAACTCGGCGCTGAATACTGCAGAAGGGACTAATCTAATCCATTTCCTACTGAAGTAATATATCATCAGCGAGACGGACGGACAGTGGGTGACATATGGAGCACATACTTGTTAGAAATAATGATAGCGAGCAATCCTTATAGAAGGTGCACACGCTGCTGGGGCATGAGCAAACACAAGAAATGTAACAGTGAGGCGACATACGTGCAACAGACATGGTACAATCGAAAGGCAGATAAATGAAATAACGAGGATTGGCGGACAAATGGGGATGAGGCAAGAGGTGAAACAAATGTTTCGTCGATTCTGCGGGTATATATACGTAGGCGGCCTGCGCACAGACCATGCTTTAGGGCAGGTGGCATTAACTCCTTCCGTTGCTTTCCGAATGTGTCCGTGTCGTACACTCACTCACTTACCAGCAAGCAATGCCTCCTTTGTCTCCGCTAATTTACGCCAATGCAATTATTCCTGATCCACGTATGGCCCGCATCATTACGGCCATCGCAGATACTAGAGCAGTGTCGTCAGCCCCCATCGCTCCGGCCACTTCTCCTCAAATAGTTGTGATCGACGACAACAGCGAGGAGGATGTCTCACGACCACCCCTTGCTCCAGCCCCTTCCTCCTCCCGAATAGTTGTGATCGACGACAGCAGCGAGGAGGACGTCTCACCACCACCCCTTG
>KV417564.1:36196-164015 GCA_001630335.1 Athelia psychrophila | reverse complement strand
GGGCGAACGCAAAGAACCACCGTCCGCTGACCGATAGACTTAGCGGCGGTAGTAGCAGGAGCTGGGGTTGATCCAGTTCCAATAGGACCGGTTTCGCCGCGATAACATTCCGTAGTATCATTCGTGTGTAAGTAAGTACATCGATTATTCAAACGAGTGTTCCTAACGCAACACATACCACTTGGGTTTTGGGTACCTCAGAAGTATAACTGGTGCCGCCTTAAACCATCGTCTTGCCATACACTTGCGTGAGTTACTCGTGAAGAACGATAGTTACGACAGCCTTTAGACTATTTATCGACAATCTAGGAATGAACTGTCTCACTAACGCTTTCTTGCTTGGAGAACAGATTTCCGTAAGGCTTGTGAGCTCGTATGGAAGAACTATACGCTGCTTTCGAGGACGAGTGCCCGTCGTAAGGGCTTCTGCAACCGTTTAGGGTTCAACCTTCTTACCAGGGCTTGTATAAAGACGCTCCTTTCAATCTTTGTCTAGTAGTCGTCTTTTCTATCCTCCGCGTGGTAGTGTAGGTGTAAGTACCAGTGTTTAGCTCATGCCAAGCGGACCATCTACTACAGTGAACGTCAGAACGCCTACAACCAGACTACGTCTCACTCTATAACTGAACTTGGTTGTCGTCCTCGTGTATGGAAGACCAGGAACCAGTTATGTTTTCAGTGGAGGTCGGACTAGAAGTCTAGTTCGTAGTACAGGAAGTTTAGCTGCTACAGAACCAGTGCTCATCGGGCAAAGGCGAGGCTATATAGCGTTATATACCGTCGCTCCTCTATATCCGCTCAACAGACTAGCCTGAAGCACTCACACGGTAGAACCCGTCGTTCGACACACACGCTACTAGTCCAGTATAGTGTCTTTTAGTATTCTACTGACTATTGTGTGGAACCTCTTACGTACCTCTAACCGTCCTTTTCCTTGGAGGTTGAAGTTCAGGGAGCGGTCCCATAGATATTGCTCCCCTAGATACCACTAGCCTCACCTCTTTTCTCCTGAACGTCTGCTACTTGGTTTACTACACAGTAAGCTGCTCCCTCACCCGCTCAGTGGGTAACTACCGCTCAACTTTCGGTACCGTCCCCTCTCCACTCAATAAAAGGCTCTTCACCCCGAACCCACCATCAGCCCTTTTCGCTCTCCCCCGTCTCGGAAATATATGGTAACCCTTTTCTACCCCCCGAGGACGAGAATATCCTTACACGAGCACCCTAAAGGTTTCAAACAACTAGCAGTTTTTTGCTATTTGTTTCAGCGCAGCGCAGCGATAACGTTCTAGTGCCGACCACCGTCCATATTTTCCGGACCAAAGCCACTCCACAATTCTGTTAGGGGAGAGGAAACGAGTGCACTGTATGAGTGTAAAAGGGACGAGGTGGAGGGTGTAGGCGACGTTACGGACAATGTGGATATTTCTTCGCGTCATTTCTTTCCACTCGGCGGAAACTAAGTAACCACATACAACTCTTTACGTGTGAATGGCCAGGTAGCCGTCCCTAATACGGAGCGGGACGGGAAACGCGAGTTGTGGTATGGGTTGGAACGTCTCCCTCGCCGACTCCGAGTGACGGTGTTCCTGTTTCCTAGACTTCGACTGCAGAAACACTCATGAAGGGATATAGTCTAGACCGTCGCCTGAGTGTAAAGGGCAAGTGTGATCCGACAAACGACTCCCACCCGGTAACCTACTACTGTGGTGGCTGAGCGTTAAACACTCCTTTGAGTGGCCTCTTTCATTCGTCTAGAGATAAAAAGCAAGTCTTCAAATATGAGTGACGTTTTTTATCGTAGCGTTTGTTGGGGTTGCTTCAGGTCATGTGAGTCACGACACAGAAGCGGTAGACTCCGGTGAAGGGGCCTAGCGGGGTTCAAACTCGTATGTAACTGCCGTGAGTCGAGAAAGCTCGCGAAGGACTAGTTAGTCTACGCGAAAGTTCAGTTGGAACTCCACCCGGGTGAGGTTCTCGTCGAGCTGTCACACCACGTCAGTCAAGTACTATACCGCGCCCTCTTTGCCATGTGACTATTTACCTTGCTGTATGAAGAACGCCTCAAGTTCCACATGCCGAACGTCGAAGGGAATGGGGGTGGGGAATATATTGGAACATGTGCTATACGTAAAACAGACTCAGCTTTATACGCTACCAACTAACGTAGCGGGTTAAACCAAGGCGCGTAAGTCTTTAAACGGCGGCTCCCTACTCCTGAAGAGGCTAAAACGTGTTTCTCGTTTCATCCGCATAAGTGACTTTACTTTTGGTACATTTACAGACATGGGGAAATAGTGTGGACGTCAAAAAGGGCGACGAGTTTCACGAACCTTTTACACTATCTTAAGCACCTTTAAACTCGAGTCCCGAGCCCGCTGTACCCGAGCCCCCGTTACGTTGGAGATAGGAGTTGAGGGTAAGACGCGAACGCCCGCGTACGGGGCAAGAGAAGCGTGCGCGAGGGGTTCTGGAGAAGTCCGTTGCGCGAACTAACCGCGGGAGGCGTTCCTTGAGCTACTACGCGACCTATCACGCGGCGTGTTAGCTGCTACGGGTGCTGCGACGCGGTCCGCCATGCATATGCCGGTTGCGCGCGCGGCGGGGTGAGCGAGCAAGAGTACGGCACGTTTCCAAAGTTTGGCCGCGCTGCGTGATGTCCCGAACTGGTCTCCGGGGGGCGCAGCACGGCCACTCCTTAGGGTTTACCCGAGACCCAGAACGTTCACCTCTGCTCGCGAAAGGCGGGCGCGAGAGGACATCGTATACCACTCGAGAAGTCAGTAGAGGCGCCCACGATCATGGATGACCCAGTTAGCTAGTTCACTGATTGTATTAGATGAGGTCTTTAGTTGTCGTGTGCGGGCGCGCCGTCCTGGGTGCGTGCGAGTCTGCACATGGAACGCGGTCTCTGGATTACTGTTTCCAGTGTGTCGCTTGTGAAGGAGGTGTGACAGGGGCAAATGGGGGGACGCGGCTGGGAGGGAGTAACGGCTCAGAGGGCGACTACGTCACCCGACGGCATAACCTGATGGAGGCGTACGTGAACACGGCCCTGGGATGCCGAACTTAGTCTCTAAACCGCTATTTCCAGTGTGTCGCTTGTGAAGGAGATGCGACAGCAGTATGCAGTGGGACGTGGGCGCGACGTAGTCGTTTCTTGTGGTTCGTGCGAGCGGCGTGAGGCGGGCGCGTGAGAGTGGAAGCACGTACCCTAGGGCGGACCCTGGGTGGCGCATGTGAGCAGCAGACGGGTAACCGCGAGTAACTGCGGGCCCACGCCGAGGGTAGCGGCTCATAGACGCCGAGCTAGCGGTCGCTCCTGCATCCGCAGCAGAACCTTCGCGCGCGCGCGCCCACGTTGGTGGTGCAAGGCCAGGTGCAGGTGCAGATGAGGTGGAGGCACGAAACATGTTCCGTGCCGACTGCTCATCTGCACCGGAGGAGTGCGCGTGTAGGCGTACGTGGCGATAGCCGATTCGGGCAGGCGTCGCGAGCGCTGGCCGCAGGGGTAGGCGGGTAAAGGTGGTAGAATCCCACAGGGCGAAGATTTCTGGGGGAAAGTAGATCAGTACTTTGTCAAGATGATCGAGCTGTATGGCCGTGATCTTGCAGGAGATCGCTGGCGAGGGTGAGTGGAGTTTGAACATGTGTTTCTGCTTACCTCTGACTGTCTCGTAAATTTGCAGGGCTGTTGATGATATCATTCGTCGCGACAACTTGATGTTTGAACTGAGCACCTCCATGAACCTGTCCACGAGCCAGAGCGAGTCTGCAAATTCGTCCAACCTGGGTGCATTTGGGTACTGATTCTTAATACCTACTAGTACCTACGAAGAACTAAAATTTGGACTCTGGTACTTATTAATAATATATCAAGCTCATATTATATCTACCTTACTCCTTCTCATACCCAATGTGATGATGACCTCTGCCTGCCTCCAAGTTTGCGATGTGATTTGATTCAGCGGCCAGGATTGTGCACGTGACCATCGATTCATGTGTTTCGAGTTCCACTTTCGATCAATCTTTTCTCTTTTCTTCCTCCCACATCATCTTTTTTCTCCGTCCCCCACATTTCACGGGCAGTTTCAAGATTATAGCCAGGTAAGCATTCATTTACTCTGATTGTATTGGAGATTGCTTGTGCGCTTCTAGCACAAGTGGTCTCACATGTCATGCACTGATTCCTCATCAGTTTCGGAGCACTGGCTTTCTTGATCCTCGAATTCTGCCTCTTGGAAATCTGTGCTTCGGGGGCTGTGACTTGAGGACTTGGGCTCTGGGCTGTGGCTTCTGGGACTTTGGCTCTGGGCTCTGTGGTCTCTCTGGCGTAACCGGGCTGCTTTGGATGCTCTGCAGATTGGTATTTGCTCGGAAAACACAGGTATATTTCTACTATATATATTCATATCCAGTTATGTTACTAGTCTTGTATTACTGCTACTCAATGAAACATTGTTTACATCTATCGTTTTGGTGGGCAGATTTGAATGCGGGCAGCGGGGTACATTTTCGCGAGCGCGGAACCGGAATGAAGTATCCGATGTGGATTCCCAGTCGGAACACATTCCCTGACCCACGTGGACGATTTGAGCCTCAGGCCATACACAAAGTTGTACACAGGTTGTAAAATACATAAGCCTCGCTCAAGCCCACAGAAAATCAGTGCAGGTGGAGCGTGACATTCCTCGCCTAAGGTTATCACTGCTTCACTCAGGGTTCACAACATCGAAGTGATTCCGGGAATCAGGGAAACGCCCGCCCGTGTAGCCAGTACATAGCCACCGAACGTGGCTTTGTGACCGTAACGCGACTGTGACTCGCATTATGGAACGAGGCTGCGAATTCCTTACTCATTCTTACTCATTCCTTAACCTTGCACATCGATCGTAGGCAAAGAGTGGCCAAGGACCACTTCACCAGGCCTCAAACTTGGTATATATCATGGCAAAGTCAAAGCTAGTGGACAAGAAGGGCCAGAAGTCTATCACCTCGTTCTTTGGCGGCGGCAAGAAGGACGCTACCAAGGCCCCAGAATCAGAGGATGAGGCGATGGATGTTGATGAGGAGGTGAAAGATGTTTCCACGTCTGAAGCTGATAACGAGGTTGTGGATAGCGACGATGACGCGCCCGTGGTGAAGACCAAGGCCAAACGCAAGGCTATTGTCGTGGAAGACGACGATTCCAATGAGGACGACGCGCCTGTGGTGAAGAAGAAAGCCAAGGGCAACGGAAAGGCTCATATATCGGAGGATGACGAATTCGCAGCAGAGGAAACGCCTGCGGTAAAGAAGAAGAGCAAGGCAAAGGCAAAGGCTGCCCCTGTCCTGGAGTCGGAGTCCGACGAAGACGACGCGCCGGTCTCAAAGAAAAAGACCAAAACCACGCCTCCTGATACGTCCAATTACCCTCCCATAAACCACATTCCAGACATGTTTGCCGATCTCGTTGGTAAAGTCAAGGATATCAAGGAGGTCGCTGAACGCATCAGGGGACGCAAGCTACGCGTCGCCACCATGTGTTCGGGGACAGAATCACCTCTTTTGGCTCTCGACATGATATGCAAAGCTGTCTTGGATACGTACGACGTGCCGCTGGAGGTTGAGCACGTTTTCTCTTGTGAGATCGAGCCTTTTAAACAGGCTTACATCGAGCGCAATTTCCACCCCCCTCTGCTGTTTCGCGATGTCTGCGAACTCGGAGATGAAGAAGCGTACGTGATTTCTCTATTTGACCAGTATTTTGATCTGAGCATGTGATATAGAACAACTGCCTATGGTGCTAAAGCCATTGTTCCCGGGGATGTTGACTTGCTGGTCGCAGGAACTTCATGCGTCGATTACTCGAATCTGAACAACGAGAAGCAGGGCATCGAGGCTGGCGGAGAATCCGGCCGCACGTTCCGGGGAATGATGTCGTGGGTGAAAACCCATCGGCCTCCAATCGTCATTCTCGAAAATGTGTGCTCAGCACCATGGCCCAAGATTGCGGAATACTTCGAGGACAATGGCTACAGCGCAGCTCACATGCGTGTCGATACGAAACAATTCTACATACCGCACACACGCACACGGGGGTATCTTGTCGCAGTGAACAAGCGGAATTCCTCCATTCCAAATGAATGGAGCAAGTTGATGGGGGATAAGCTGAAGAGGCCAGCATCTTCCACCTTGGATGCATTCCTCTTACCCTCGGATGACCCGCGCGTCTCAATCTCGCGACAGAAGCTTGTCAAAGAGAGTTACAACGCGCTTGACAGGCGGACGGGGCGTACAGATTGGGGACGATGTGAGTCGCGTCATCAGCGTGCACGACTTGAGGAAGAACTCGGGGCGAAGCGCCCCTTGACCAACTGGGACGATGGTATGTCACTGCCCTTCAGCTGCGACTCTTGTCTAACGGCTGGTTGCAGGTGGTTTTTCCAAGATGCCTGATTTTGCTTGGGGAGACTGGGCAGTTGGCCAGGTCGAGAGAGTCTGGGATCTGATGGACATCACAGTCCTCCGTTCTGCCAAGACAGGTGTCGATCCGTCTTATAAAACGTGAGTATCTACCGTGGTCTTAAACGCACTTGATGCTAACATGATTCTTCCGGCAGGCAAGTTTGGAATCTGTCGCAGAATGTGGACCGCACAATCGGTTCAAGCAGGGCAGGAATATGTCCTTGCCTCACGCCTTCCATGATTCCTTATATCACGAATCGTGGTGGGCCCATGGTGGGCCTCGAGGCTCTGTCAATGCAGGGGCTGCCCATCGACGAGCTTTTGCTCACTCGTGAGACGGAAGACCAGCTAGCAGATCTAGCGGGCAATGCGATGTCAACCACTGTCGTCGGCGCAGCAATTTTAGCAGCCCTGGTCTCGGCCAAGAAACTTCTCAAGGCAGGAGATGACGTTGAAAGTTACGAGGAAAAGAGGGGTCTCGAACGTGTCAACGAGGAAGAGGTCATGAATATGGATCAGCTTTCACTCTTGCCTGTAGAAGAGCGCATCGTTGGTGAACATGCGTTGACGAAGAAGACCTTGGATTTGTCCATTACAACTGTCAAGTCTCTCCCCGAGCTCTTGGTTGATGCGGACAAAAGCGCACGTCTATGCGAGTGCGAGGGCCGCAAGGAGATAACGGCAAGGAAGCTCACCCGGTGTGCGGATTGCGGCACTTCGTCCTGTGTTAAATGTGGTGGTCGGCCAGAGCACAACCCTACGCCTATAGACGTCGCGGCTAGTCCTCGTCTGCCACCATCCACTTTTATGCGGGAATTGAAAGCCACTCTTCCCATGTGCCTCTCGTTGGACGGGATCACTCAAGGACTGCTCGACGATCTAAAGGCAGAGGCCGGTGTTGTCATCCCAGAGAAACGCTGGAAGGGCTGGTGCGAAGCAGTGTTGCGTGCTGCAGAACTCGAGCTCCGCTTTGTCGAGCCCAAACGCCAGGAGATATGGTCTGCGGTCTACCAGTCTCCGACGGCATCGCTGGAGTTGCTCCTTCACCCCCAACAACCGGAATGGCGTTTGTACGGAAAGGCACTCGTGGGTGAGCCAGCCAATTCTGAGGTTCGGCACCTGCTCGAATCTCCCATCGCACGCTTCTCGTGCAATACGGACGGACTACTAGAAGGACAGTGGGAGTTCGCCCTGCCCTTCGAGGACAAGATACCCGTTACGATCGAAGGAGTAGGAGAACTGGTACCTGCATGGGAGGCGCGATTAGGCTTGATTGGCGATGACTTCAAAGACCTTACCGTGCACTCACAGCTGAAGATCACCGTATCTCCCGCCGAAGCATCCAAGCTTGAGCGCGATATCTCTGGCACATACACTTTGTTAGACAAGTGCGGGACCGCAAACAACGCCTTGCACAAGATGACCGTGACTAATGCGGGCGCTTCTCTACCGCCTTTGTTTATGCTGTTGGATCCCACGCGGTGTGGAGAGGCAGCGGACGACTGTTTCGTGTTCAGTATCAGCAAGCGGCGGTACGAATTTGGTGAAACCCGACCGGTCATCTGTCGTTTGAGCAACAAATGGAGGCAGTCAAGTTTTGATGGCGTGCAAAACGTATCATGCACTCTATCCAGCAAATGGGTTCCAACGACCAACGCCGCATTAAAGGTATAGTAGCCGTCAGCCTACCAATTTTTTTTTGCTAATCTTTACTGTTAGCCATCTCACGGCCAAGATGCGCAATACGCTGTCCCTGGCGAGGCTCTCGATATCCTAGCTTCAGACACAGCTTGTCAAAGTGCTCAAGCCTTGCTCGTCTGCTCCGTTCCCATTCGCTCCCAGGCCGGTGCCGAATGGCCTCGGGACCAGTGGGGGGAAGTTGATAAAATCCATGAGCGTGGAACGTTCAAGGCCATAGCATGGCTTACGGAGCGCATTAAGAACGTCGACGACCATTTCAGCTCATGGCAGCATGTCAACACACCTTGCGAACTTACGAATTGCGAGAGGTGTGCGCCGACACCCCCCACAATTGCGTGGGTCAAGCATAAGAACAAAATGGTCCCCATCGAGAACACTGTCCAAGCTGGGGCGTTTGAACGAAGTTTGAAGCAACGCCCAAGCCCTTTCATAACGCAGTTAAAACTGGATGCCAATGGTCTCGCAACTGTGAGGATCGGTCTCAACATTCCCTCACTTCTGCATCGCGCCATGTCGCGACTACCCACAGCAAACAGGGTTGAACCTGTATCTCTTTCGTGGCGTCTCGATGCCGATTACACCCCTGCTGCTAAGCTTAGCCTTCCGAAATTTGCTTTATCGAGCAACAAACTTGATGCTGAACATGCGCAGCCCCCGAACTTCAAGGTCTCCCTCAGAGTCGAACAGCTGAGGTCGTTGACGTGGATGCTCGCAAGAGAGGACGCCAATGCCGAACCTTTCATCGAGGAAGAAGTATCAGAGGCTATTTTGGAGCCGCTCGGTTGGAGAGCTGAGGGTCGCGCTCAACGTGAAATCCACGTAAGGGGGGGTGTTCTGGCTGATCAAGTAGGATATGGGAAGACTGCCATCACACTGGCGCTTATTGACTGCACAGCCAAGAAGATCACTGCCGAGTTGGCAGACCCCAATCTACCACCAATACATGGAAAAATACGAGTTAAAGCAACCCTTTGCATTGTACCTCCACATCTTACGCGGCAATGGGCGAAAGAAACGGACAAATTCGTGGTCGCCAAGAAATACAAGGTTAAAATCATCTCCACCGCTGCAAATCTCAATGGCATGACCATTGAGGATTTCCAAGAGGCGGACATCGTGATTGTGGCCTCCAACTTGTTCAAAAGTGGGGTTTACCTAGAGAACTTGGAAGCATTGGCCGCCAAAGGTTCATTGGCTGCAAATGAAGGCCGACACTTCAACGCAACGGTTGCAAAGGCTCTTGAGGGCCTCAGAGAGCAAGTCGAACGTCTGAGAGATGAGGGTTCCGGTGCTGTTATGGCAGAGATGAAAGAATCTATCAAACGAGGTAAGCTCCCCGAAACAGCTGCAGGTGTGCTTGCTAACCCCTCAATCAGAGAAAGCGAGTGCCGAGGCTGCTGCAGATGCTGCTCTTCCTACCAAGCGCCTCAAAGGAAAATCGTATCGCGAAGCGGGCGAAGCAAAGGAGCCGAGTAAACCCTCTTTGACAAAGAAACCCTCTCCACCGAAACTCAAGAACCGATTGCCATCGAATCTCATCGTGGAAGTTGTGATACCAAAGAGTCGGGCTCCCTCATCTTCTGGCCCCCCTACTTCTGTCCCCCCGTCGCCAGACTCAACTCCTGCCACTTCATCTGCTGCGGAAGAAACCGGCAACGATGACGAAAGTTCAGATGCGCCAAAAGTCGCTAAGCGCCGAGCAGCCGTCAGGAAGCCTATCATAATCTCTGATGACGAGGACGAGGTAGTGGTACCGAAGAAGAAGTCAGCCGCTACGACAAAGAAGCAGTCTGCCGCAGCCAAGGGCAAGGGCAAGGCTAAGAAGTCCAAATCAGCTTCATCCGACTTTGAAGATGAGTCTGTGGAAGAATCGGCCTCCGATTCTGAGTCTGAGTCTGCATCCGCAGAATCATCAGGGTCTGGGTCAGATGAGCCGAAGAAAAAAGCCAAGCCCAAAGCCAGGAAGCCACCAGCGAAGAAAGCGCCTGCAAAGGTCCCAAAGAAAGGTCGCGCAGTGGCTTCCACCGACGAGAGCGATGCCATGGATGTCGACGAGCCCGATGTGAAGACGAACGATAAAAAACGCAAGGCCAATGGCGAGGCTAAACAGCCGGCCAAGAAGAAGCAGCGTCGAGAGGATGCAGACCCTTGGAAACTTCAGACATCCGGTGTGAAGCGGGATTGGACGCAGATGCTTGCCCCTCCATTGGAGATGTTTCACTACTCCCGCATTGTTGTCGATGAATACACTTACCTGGACGGCAAAACTCATACAATGGTCACAAGTCAAACCGGAGATCGTCGATGGGTTCTCTCAGGCACTGTGCGTAATATTATATATAATCCAAACCCTGTGCTCACGATGATATTCTCAACAGCCTCCTATACATGACTTTGGTGCTCTTAAAACGATATCCGCGTATCTTCACATTCATCTTGGGATTGACGATGAGGCGGAGGGGAAATCAGCGCAAGTTAAGAAACGCAATCGTGAACTGACAGGTAAGTCTACAGCTCATGGCCTGTGCCGCGCTCACACAATTTTTTTCAAGCGGTGGAGAAATTCCACTCATTCAGAGAGGTACACGGGGTTGAATGGCATGCAAACCGCCAAAGACTAGGGCAAAAATTCCTTGACGCGTTCGTCAGACAGGTAAAATCCACAAGCCCTCATTATACGGGCAGCATCTAACTCTTCGCACAGAATATCGCCGAGATCGACGAGATCCCAACCACGTTCATACCTGTGAAAGTTAACCTCCCCGCCGCCGAACGTGCCATTTATCTGGAACTAGAGCATTTCCTTCGAGCTTTAGAGATGACTATCAAGCGAGGCAATAAGAAGACGGAAAGCGATCGCGAAAAACGGGTGGCCAAATCACTTGGAGAGAGCAGGTGACGCTTCGTGTCTACGTACACACCATGACATGGACTAACCTTCTTGCATTTAGCACGGCGGAGGAAGCACTCCTCAAGCGGTGCTCCCATTTCGACTTGGATACCGCTCATGACGACAACGCTATCAAGCAATGCGATTTCATCGTCAAAGATCGTCAGCGACAACTGGATGATTGCAAGGAAGATCTTGGCAAGCAACTCACCGTAGCCAACAAGATGCAATTAGACATCGGAAGAACTGTCGACGAGTCACTGTTTCAGGAATACGCTCGCATATCGCGAGCAGAGGGCGTGGGCGACACCGAGGCGAGCCAGATGGTTGTTGAGATCATTGATGATGCTGGCATAGCCGCATCGAGAGCCGCTCAAAGCAAATCTGGCGAAGCCAAGAAGGGCAAAGGCAAGGACGACAGTGGTCTCTCTGAGAAAACCAAGGAGAAAATCTGGGCGTTGCGCGAGAAAACCCACGACCTTCGTCGCATCACGAAAGAACTCGTCGGCAGGGTTCGATCTCTTCGTTACTTCACCGTGGTCCGTGATTTGCAGAAGCATCTCGAAAAGCCTTTCATCGTTTCCTGTCCAACCTGTGGCCGGGAAGCTATTCCTTTCGATGAAGTGGCTGTTCTCTCCTCCTGCGGACACACAGGATGCATGACATGTGTGAAAGCATGTGCAGATAGAGAGGAGTGTGTCTATGCAGAATCTGGCACATGCAAGGCTGCCGCTCGGATCATCAACGTCATTCGAGGTGATACTTTGGGTGTCGATGATGCGGTCAGCAACTCAAAAGGAAGACATTTCGGCATGAAACTGGAGATGATGATCAGGCTTATCAAGTAAGAACATATTCTAGAGTCCCATCGAAGCATAGCTGATAATCTCTGCAGGAAAGAGATTCCTAAGGATGAACGGGTTCTCATCTTCATACAGTTTCCTGACTTGATGAAGAAGGTTGCGGAGGCTCTTGCAGCGAACAATGTGGGATACCTGGAGATTCGTGGGACAGCCACCCAGAAATCCAAGAGTCTAGAGAAATTTCAGGAGGACAGCAAAGAGCGAGTGCTGCTGCTCAACGTCATGGATGAGAGCGCCAGTGGCGCCAATCTAACTTCAGCAAACCACGCCATCTTCCTCTCGCCACTCCTCGCGCCTTCACAAGAGATCTACGACGCATGCGAGATACAAGCTGTTGGTCGTCTAAGGCGGTATGGACAAACGAAACATGTCAAGGTGTATCGATATTTGACGCAAAATACCATCGACGAGGAAATATACGAGCAGAGGTCGCACGGTGTGGAAGATACAAACATGGACGGCTGAAGTGACACAAAGACCTAGCGGATTGGAGGGTTCGTTTTTGAATAATAACACAAGTATACTGTATACCCGTATGCACGGTATTGATCTGGATTTGCTTTCATAATGTTTTCATGTAAATATAATACTGTTTTTCTGCGGCTCTCATTCTGACGTGGCTGACTGCACTGGCAGTAAGCGTCCAAGGATCGCTCATCGTGCATCATGAAACAGGCCAACTTCATTTCTCCTACGTAAATTGGGTACAGAATGTAAGAACAGTGCAGGCCACTTCATGGCCACTCTTCCTCAGCTCTGATAAACCAGTCCCCACGAATCACAAAAAGCATGACCGTAACCTCTCAATCGACAACACATACAACTTTGCCCGTGGCACGATTGGCTTCCATATATTCTTGCGCCTCCCCAGTCTGCTCGATTTTGAATACCCTGTCGAGACCAAGGTTCATCTTCCCACTAGCGACCATATCCACAATCTTCTGCAAAGGCGAACTTTGCAACTCCACCGACCAGGAGGCGAAAACAGCCAATCGCTACCAGCAGTCGGATATATGTTCGGAGAAGTATCATGGAAAACAGTTGCTCACCTTATGCGGGGCCAAAGCGGTAAAATGATCAAAACCGTTGACTGTCCACTCTCCACCCACACACCCAACCATACTGATAACTCCTTCTGGGCCCACCCCGGCACACGTGTCTGCCAGGACGCTTCCACCCACCAGCTCGATGCACTTATTCACACCTTTACCACTCGTAATTCGCATCACCTCTTCGCTCACTTTACCATCGACTTCCAATATTACCTCGTCGGCGCCGCCCGCCTTGATGGCGTTGACCTTCGCCTCCGCACGGGTAGTAGAGATCACGCGCGGGCACGAGAAGAGTGTTTTGGCCAGCGTCGCGGCTGCCATACCGACACTGGTGGAGCCACCGCGAATAAGCAGCGTGTCGGAAGACGAGAGCGCGAGAGATCTGTCCAGCGTGCCCCAAGCTATAGTGTTCTATGTCACGGCGTGCAAGTGATAGCGCTTTCCAGGGAAAGGACACACCTGTGAGAAACGTTTCTGGGATAGCAGCAAACTCCGCCCAGCCGATATTACTCGGAAGAGTCATGGGTAGAGATACATTTTTGTGAGGAATCAGGGTGTATTCGGCGTATCCACCTGCATATTGCATTGCATCATTAGCCACATGCTCTGGTGTTCCTCTAGAGTTCACTTACCGTCAAACTGCCGGCCCATCCCCCCCATCATGGCCGCCACCTTATCGCCAGCTTTCCAGAGATCGCTCCCTCCTGCATCTGCCACCTCGCCCACGCACTCAATCCCAAGTACCCGGGGAAACTGAATACCAGGTGAGTGGCCCTGCCGCGTGAACAGCTCCGAGCGGTTCAGACCAAATGCCTTCACTCGGATAAGCACATGCCCGGCTTTGGGAATCGGCGTAGGGTGGGCGGTAGTGTAAGTAAGCCCAGATGGGGGAATGGGCACTGATGAACAGACAACTGCGCGCATGAGCTTGGGTAGAGTGGAAGCCATTTATGATTTATGCCCACATCGATTGGTGCGATTGTTCTTTATAGGTTACTTCAACTTCCGAGTCGGCAGTTACGCAGTTGTGCTTGTGTCTGACCCGCAAATCGCGGCTCAAGCTCTTTATAAGCCAGTCTAGCTTTGTCAAGTGAGAGCGAAGTGAAGTGAGGACGAGATGGTGGCATATATTTGTGGCCTTGAGCTATGATTGCCAGGCTTCCGTCGAGTTGTGTATGTCGGAGGGTATTGGGCAGTGCCAGAGTGTCTGCCATGGGTTGGTCTGCGACATTCATCCAGTGTGCTGGAGCTCAGATGTGAATAATTGGATAAAGGCATGGCACCAGGACAACCACAGAGAGTGAGAGCAAGAATATTTATGTCGCGTGATTACAACATCATGAGCGGAGGAAGAAGCATCGTTGGCGCGCGCCCTGTTCACGCGACGCGACGACTTGAGAACGCAACCTTTCACCGCCATCTCAAATCAACATTGAACCACCCACTCAAGTGTCAGCAACATGGACAGCGACCAGGAGATGAACGACGTTGAAGTTCCTTCGTTACCATCCTTCGCTAAGGGCAAAGGGAAAGCACAACATAAAGGCGAAGCGTACGAGAATGATAATTTACCATGGTGCGCGGATCCATTCGTGTATATCGCCACCTCCATTGAATACAATCTAGGGTTGAGAAATACCGTCCAGTGACCCTGGACGATGTAGTGTCGCACAAAGACATCACAGGCACCAGTGAGTCGCCTGTTTCTGCCAAGACTGGATGGTGCTGAAGAAGGTCGGCCAGTCGAGAAATTCATCGAGAAGAATCGACTGCCCCATCTCCTGTTCTATGGCCCCCCTGGGACAGGAAAAACCTCGACGATACTCGCCGTCGCACGACGCATATATGGTCCCGAATACAGGAAACAGATCCTCGAAGCAAGTCCTCCTCACAACATCATGAACCTCACAATCTCATCTGTGTTCTTCCAACTAGCTCAACGCGTCTGATGACCGTGGAATTGATGTAGTCCGTGCTCAGATCAAGAACTTTGCTGAAACGCGAACGCTCTTTGCGCGCGGGTACAAGCTCATCGTGCTCGACGAGGCGGATATGATGACGCAGGCTGCACAGGCGGCGCTCCGCCGTGTCATTGAGCAATATACGCGCAACGTGCGCTTCTGCATCATATGCAACTACGTGAACAAGATCACCCCTGCAATACAGAGTCGTTGCACGCGTTTTCGGTTCTCACCGCTGCCCATGGTGGAAGTGGAGAAGCGGCTCGTTGGAGTTGTCGCCAATGAGAAGTAAGCGATTCTGCTCCTTTCTGAGTTCTCGCTGATGCTGACTACCATACTTAGTGTAAAACTGACAGATGACGGTAAAAAGGCGCTGCTCAAGCTCTCTAAGGGTGACATGCGCCGCGCGCTCAATGTCCTTCAAGCATGTCACGCTGCATATGATATCATTGGTGAAACGGAGATATACAATTGCACTGGAAATCCGCATCCGACCGACATTGAGACCATCGTAAACTCCATGGTTTCCGATGAGTTTACCACGTCGTACAACAGTGCGTCTTATTCTTGTTCTTGCTCACACCTTATTCTGATGTGCTAAACATTGCCATAGTGATATCGGCAATGAAAATGGAAAAGGGACTCGCTTTACAGGATATGCTTACTGGTGCATACGAATACGTCGAGACTATAGACTTCAAGCCGCAAGCAAGGGTTTATCTCCTCGACTTCCTCGCTACCACAGAGTATGTAACTTCCAAAAGTCGTCTCATGACTCGAAGCTCATTGACGTGACAGGCATCGACTCTCCACTGGGGCGAATGAGAAGATACAACTAACGGCATTGCTGGGAGCCTTCAAGAACGCAGTGGAGATCTCAGCGAAGGCGCCATAGTAGATGCACTGCTCATCTTGAGATATTCGAGCAGCCTGCAGAACGCTTGGGGAGGAGCCATACTTGGAGGCCAAAAAATTGACTGACCACGCACTGGCGGCGGGCAGTGCGGGCGGGCAGCATGTCATATAACATGCCTAATGCTACATATTAATGAAAGCGTACCATAGTCGGGGGGTAGTGAGATGGTTCCGATGAGGAACAAAACAACGCTGCTCTATTTGGAGCTCATGACATAGCCGGTCGTGTCGAGGATTTGTTTACCGCATATTGAACAAAGACCTTTTTTGTAGGCACAACCTGCATGATTCTGTGAGCAAATGACTATCAGGCTATTCAACACAACATACCATGGCAGTACTTGGCTTTATTCTGTGTCGTAGGTTGCTTGCAATCCTTGCACTTCGATTGGTAAGGCTGCAAACGGAGATGTCAGAGAGAAGTTCAATTGTACGGCCTCAGCGTCAGCGCTCAGCACGCACCTGGTACCGATTCTTGGAGCCTGAGCCTGAGCCGCTCCCCCCGACAGACGGTCGCCCAATGAGCTTGTTCTCGCCAATCTTCCGTGAACCGTCCTTCACACTGGAGGAAGTAGCAGTAAATGGATCGGGCGCTGCCACCTTCGACAGTTTCTGTTCGGCCGTCAGAGGACATTTGTGAACTTTGGCGGACATTGGCATACCTTTTCACATTTCTTGCAGACCATAACTCGTTCGCTGACAGCGTGAGGTTGGTGGTGCGGACGAGAGATACTGTGCACCTCTGTGCACCGCCGACCAAATCGGGCCCACCCCTAAGGGCTGCCACGGTCACATTGATATGGACTTCAACCAGGGTTGACCACGAACCCCCATATTCTCATTGATCTTTCTTGTCATTCGACTGCACCTTGTGCTTCCTTATCGACTTCCTTTATGCCGTATATGCCTGCTAATAGGACTATATTCGTTCTGATGTATCACCACTAACAGCTACTAACAGCCACCTATTCTTCCATGGTAACTGCGCCTATTGTCTCGCTTCCCCCCTCGGTCTTGCGTCGGGCTTCCAGACAATCAGCAACAAACGCCCGTGTATTGGCTACGTAGGCGCACATATACAATCGTCATCCCGAGTCAGTAAGTGGTACCCGAATCTGCGGCGCACATCACCGACACCACAACAACGACGTGCGGTGCCGATGCCGCCAAACTCTGTCGGGTGGATAACATACGTCTTAACCTCCAAGAGCAAGCGCATCTTACTCAACGACAATACGATGCAGTGTCGGCCTTACTAATTTATTTATCTCTTTTTTGTGTCTCGCTAGTTTGCTAACTGAATAAGTGCGTAAGGATATGTATATAAATCCTCTGACGGCCATGAAGTTTCTCTAGACAATTTTGGTCTCTCTCTCGCTGGCTCGAGTTAATATGCACTTCTCTCTTCTCTCTGCCGATATCGTCCTTCTCATTCTTGATGCCGCGGACCCAGAGTCTCTACTCCAATTTTGCCGGGTAAGATTAGCCGCCCATATCCTATACACACTCATATGCTCACTTTGGAGGCTTTCGCAGGCATGCAAATGGGTACAATACATGGTGATGGATACCGCAAGCCTGAGGTACCGAGTTGAACTTGTTCTCGACGGCATGAAGGACGGACCTCCAAGCCGGTATCGAGCGCACGTTCGCCTGGAACAGCTGCTGAGCTTCAAGAAATCATGGCCAGCGTTGTCATGGTCCGAAGATGTTACGCTCAAAATCACGAAACCAACTATCATGGGTGTCTCTGGAGGCTTCTTCTACCATGCGCGCCAACGCAGTAGCCAGCAATACCAATGGGCCCTTGAAATTTACGAATTACGATCTTACCGAGTCGGCCGGCCGACCTCTACCTTACAGCACTATAAATTCAACATTACATTCGAAGTCCAGAGCGTGGTCATAGACCCGTCTCAAAACTTACTAGTTCTGGTTGAGCTTGATCACCCTTACAAGTAAGAGCCGTTCTTTCGACTTTATTGGGTCGCCGCTAATTTCATCTCTCTCCAGTGCCCATCCTATGTCAGTGCGAGTACACTGTCGCGATTTGCGAACATGCGGCATCCATCCTCACGCCCGCGCTCCCGTGTTTACGCTGCCGAATAACTCGCGCAGTGGCATGCTCGATAGCCAACACGCCTCGGTTCAACAGGTAGAAGTTTGTGGCAGCAGGATAGCCCTGTCTATCCGCTCCGAATTCGACGGATCATTCGAGATGGTGACCGAATTATTCATAGTTGACTGGTTTCTCAATAAAACCAAGACCGTAAGCATACCTTTCGGCTGTTAGTGTTGACTTTTTAAACTGATATCAGCGTAACAGTGGTCCGCTGGAAGGCTATCATTCCAATTCTTGAATGAGACGCGGATAGTCATTGCAGCACAAACCGTTGGAGCCACTCACATGATCCCAGGGCACCTCCATTCCATACCGCAGTACTCAACGAAGGGTACATTGACGCCTCGTCTACTCCTCGGCGACATCAGTAATTTCGAAGACCTTACCGTCCCTTTCCTACGCGCCTTCAAATTTCCAGAGACTTGGACTGCCATTTCTTCAATCAACATCATACCTAATCTTTCGCCGACATCTGAACACAGGACTGCCCCAGGGACACTATTCTATCCCGATCCTGCGAAGCGCATTTTTGCCGTCACTGTCGAGTTTGATCGATGTGTTAACCAACCCAGCCAGATCATGATCCTCGAGGAATCGTCTCTCCGCCCCGCCATGCGTACCGAGCCACCGACCCTCACCTGGCCGCAGTGGAAGCACTGGTGCATCGTCAACAACATATCTGATCAGGCGGACTGCTTCAAAGTCGTGGGTCGGCGTTTGATGTACTTGCAGCCCATCGGGGATACTGCCACAAAATCTCGGCTCTATACCATCGAATTTAAACCACCAGGACCATCTCGCTACCAGAGCACCCCACTATATCATCACGGAGAAGGGCCACCGATACTATGTCCAAGTCGGGGGGCGGCTCTGATTAAACATCGCACCACTCCTTCTCCTAGAAGTAACGCCATGGACGTCTATAACATCACCATGTTCGACGCAAGCGAGGATAGCATTGTTCTCTATGATGTAAGTCTGCTCCCCATTCTTCCCTGATAATTGCCCTAAATTATTTGACACAGGAAACCGCGAAAACAACTCAAGTTAGAATGCTGACATTCGGCAAAGCCGCGACTGCGCGAGGATCCACTTGTTTCAACCGTTAAATGATCCCTTCTTCTTTTGATATGACCGACATTGGTCACACATACCATTTAAAGCACCTTGTAAAACTTAGACGATCCTGAAACTATTAGAATAGAAACGAATAAGTAAACTGATCGGACATTGTACTTACATTGTATATTTTCTTACCTTACAAAAACCCTAATCCATCTATGCATCATGCGATTACTTGTTGGCTTTTTTGATCGGCCAAGACAATGTCATCCAAACAATCCACCGCCTCCTCTCATGCTCGCTATCATCCCGTTCAGCATTCCACTCTCTTTTTTGTGACCCTATCACCTCTTTCTCTATTGCGCTCCGTATATGCAGCCCTGCGGCCTGAACGGCAAGCATAAATGCCTGGAGGGTGAACCTGCCGGTATGCAAACCTGCGATGAGGCGTATGCGCGCATCATCCGTTTTTTTGAGGAGATCGCAGAGGGTTTTGATGAAAAGTGTGTGTAGATCAGGATTCCAAAGTGTGTCGCATGCTAGGATGACATCGAATGGAGCGTGGGGGGCAAACACGGAGGGCTCCGAACCCCAGGCGTAGGGCACGACACGACATTGTTTTGACGTAGCGTTCGCGATTACATTATCGGAAAGTGCAGAAATTAGGTTTTCATCTGGATAATCGCTAACAGTCACTTCCAGTGAAGGATATGCTTGAGCGATGACGATCCCTGGAAGCCCGGCAGCGGCTCCTAGTTCTAACAGGCGTGGACCGCCTTCCGGTGAACCATCCCAGGCAAGTCGATCCAATTGCAGATCTTCTAGATGATCTACAGCATATATGGAAGACACCCATATAGAGGATGCATGCAACGACCAGTTTACAGCCTTTGGATCTGGTGTTCGAAGTGTAACTGTTGTCGGCGATGCAGCTGATGTATTTTTGTATGTGAACTTATCACCACCAGATGAGTGCGTTATGGGCGCATAGTCGTATAGAGTTTGCAGAGACGTGGACAGGATGTCCTCGGGATCTGAGTATCCATCGTCAGGCATGGCGATCGAAAGGAACGAGACAAGTGGGCGGGAGCTTTGGAAATAAGTACAGCCACTTCCGAGTTCGGGGCCTCGGGCTCGGAAACTATATAGGCCAGGCTGTGATTCTCTATTTGAACGTCGTTTATCAGTCATCGGACTATTGCTTCGTCCCAATGCTGTAAGTACCCTCGATGACTTGCCCTTTGTAAGATTGTTGTTAACTTATGAGGATTTCAGGCCCATTATATACTCGGGGTTATGTGGGTTGTGTACTAATATTGCTGGTGCACTGGTACGTTTAGTTGGGTAAGTTGAAGTGAGGCAACCACGTCACTTGGGCACACCCAGTCAGTATACTAACTGAAGCTAATCAAATTGAAACAGCCATTAAGGCAGCATTACATGCGCGACATCTGGTATCCTTCCGATATTGTCTGCCGCGCGACACGGACACGCGTTGAAGGAGCCGCCTCTTGCCAAACACCTTGAAACAACTTCGTAGGACAACTCGGGGCCGAAATTCACAGCAATATCGCGACAAGAGCTCTGTTGAACGACCGGTGACAACTACGGGACATGGAAACTGCCAAACCGGGGCTGCGGTGCGTCGCTTATGCTCATGGCTGTGCTCGTGCGGCCACAAAGTAACCGCAATGCAAGGACATGCTGCACAGCAAGTTATATCTTATTCTCCAAAGGTCTAAACCCCTCTGAGAATGGCCTAATGCATCGACACTTGCTCGAAATATGAGTCAATTCCCGGGCGGGACTTGGGCTGGACAGACCTAGGAGTCAGGAGTCAATCTTGATCACTGATGTCGCTGCCTGTTCTCGAGTATTAAAGTATACATTCAACGCAAGTCAAAGTACAAAAACTTATTATCACCCACTCGGGCCTTTCTCCTACCATGGCGGCGATGATCCAACAGCTCGTCGGTATCTGGGCGACTCCCGCCAACATCACCGCTGCTACGCCAAGCACGAGCATGCCCCCTGCAGCCACTTTTGTTGCTGCCTCTACGACACAGAACCTTGAGCTCCCAATGTCGCTTCCTGGCCTATTTTCTTTGATATTGTCTCTTCCCGGCCTGCGCGATTGGCTCAAGCTACTCCTCCTCGGGAGCATCTTCGAGACCTTTCGCCGTTTCTCGTCCATCATTTGGTCCAGCATCGTGAACTCTTTCTTCATTACCGCACAATTTAAGGATGAGGACTGCAGTTACGACTGGATGATGGTCTGGCTCGCCAAGCAGCCAGGGTGGAGTACTTCCATCCCTTTGCTTTAACGGAGGCGGTCGCTGATTAGTTCTTCTTGACAGAAATCGCCCGCGAGGTCGAGATTAGCACCTCAAATTTTGGGCTTAACACTTCCGCCATTATCGTGCCCGGGGAGGATTGTTCCGCCCTTACGTCTCAAAGCACTCGAAAACTTGCGTACTTGCCCTCGCTCTCAGCTACATATTCTATCTGGCACAAGCGCCGATGGATGCAGATTTCCAGAACACAGGGCCAGGCTGCATTCTACGGTCGCGCGGAGAATACTCTGCAAATTAGGTGTGTACCTCTTGTTATTTGACGTGCCAAGTTGGTGCCAAGAGGTCATATGCTGAGCGGGCCGATGTAGCATCATGACACGGGACCATGGTTTTTTGAATAATCTCCTGCTGGAAGCGAAACGCGAGTACCTCGCGGCGGAAGAGCATAATATATCCATATTCATCTCCGACTCGTAAGTACCTTGTGTTACCACGTGAAAAACGCTCTTTGCTGATAGTTGAGATAGCACTAACAATTGGAGGCATGTGGCATCGCGCCCTAAAAGACCGATGGCTTCCATTGTATTAGATCCCGGTATCAAGGATCTGCTCATCGATGACGCGAAGGATTTCTTGGGTAGTAAGACCTGGTATGCAGATCGCGGTATATACATCTTGCATCATGCTGCAAATAGTACCACTGACATCTTGCAATAGGTATTCCTTTCCGGCGCGGATATCTTCTCTATGGCGCCCCCGGTTCTGGAAAAACGTCTATAATTCACAGTCTCGCCGGGGAGCTCGGGCTGGACGTCTATGTCATTTCGTTATCTCGTGCAGGTCTCGATGATTCTGCGTTAGCGGAGCTTATCAGCGATTTGCCTGAGCGGTGCATTGCTTTGATGGAGGACATTGACGCGGCATTCGCGTCAGAAGGCGGCTTGGAACGCCGTGACCTGTCTGCCACCGTAATTGACCCCTCCGGCGAGAAACAAACCCAAGCTCAGAGTCAGCCCCCGCCTCCTCCCGTTTCCGGCCCACGCTCCACTGCCAGCCGCATAACCCTTTCCGGCTTGCTAAATGCCATTGACGGCATCGGCGCACACGACGGCCGACTTCTCTATGCAACGACAAATAAATATGAGGCCCTCGATCAGGCCCTCAGCCGCCCGGGCAGGATGGACATACATGTCGAGTTTAAATTGGCTAGTCAGTGGCAGGCAGGCGAGATGTTCAAGTGCTTCTACCTCCCTGGACGAGTCGCAGACGATGAATCTGCCAAGGACTCCGGCTACAGCTCCCCTCGCTCTGGTTCACCCCGTAGTCCTATTGTCGACCTTCCAGAAGCAGAGGAAATGGCTCTCGTTCTTTCCACAACCAATATACCCCCACCTCCCTCCGATACTCCCACATTCAACGGCAATTCGCATCGTGACCGTGCACCTACCCTTTCCCGTCGGCAGGTCAATGATCTCGCGATAGAGTTCTCTGGCCACATTCCCGAGCGCGAGTTTTCTATGGCAGCACTACAAGGATATCTCATGGCTTACAAAGTCCGACCCATTGAGGCAGCAAAGGAGGTCGAAGGTTGGGCGGAGAGGCAGAGAGCGGAGAAGGCGGAGAAGACGCGGAGCAAATATCAGGCTCAGAGCGCCGCCACCACGGTGAAGGCAGTCGTTGCTTGAATCTTGCATGCGATGTGTTAACGAATGATATGGAAAATGCTTGGTGTGAAATATATGGTAAACCTAGTTTGCTTGCACTATTAATGATATTGATCGGTAGAAATCTGGCTGAATTCCATGATTTTTTGACCTCCAAACACACAAGCATAGTAGTATGGTACAGGTACGTCTCTCGCGTCGAGAACCGTGATAAGTAGGCTTGTGCAGGTAGCGTGGAATTGAGCGAGAAAATATCGAGACCACTGTTCCGATTGGCCTTCGGGGGTATCATGAATGGGTAATACCCAGTAAAAGTCGTACCTGAGCATTGACGGGGAGGCTTTGCCCAAATTGCTGTGACTCGGAGATTCAGAAGACGCGGGCCGGGGAGGCGCGCCTTGAGTTTGCTCACGTGCTTGATAACGCGTCTCAGACGCGTGTTAATTTTATTTGTTATTCCCAAAACTCATCGACAACTCGTGGCAATGTGAATGCCACCCACTCGTCTGCAGCTGGACCTGCGTAGATCACAATTGGCTGCTAGGACTCGACTATGTGTAAAAACAGACAAATACAGAATTATAGTGCAGGTCAAGTAGAGGTTGAAAGTGCAGAAGAATGCTATAAATTAAAAATACTACTATGACTGTCCGTAGTATTAATTGAATATAATCACTTGACCCACCCCATCGAAATATCGCTTATTTCCGGTCGTCTGCTTCCAATCCAACATTTACTACATGATCGGGCGAAGAAGTGCACTCAACCGCTGTCATTTCGTCCCATGACACCATTTCCTGTTTTTTTTTCATTGGGCACGGAGCGGTGATATTGGGGCGTTCACACTCAAGGCCTCCGATACTGGCTGCTCGAGATCTTTGACAGCTTGACACCTTAGGTATCATGGTGTATGTGTGCAAGCAGATGCCTGCGACAACCGCATCACGGTTCAATCTAAATTAATATCGCGATGGTATCCGGGCAGGCTAGTGCGAGTCGCAACCAGATCTTCGGACTTGGAGACTTCCATATTTCCGAAACGAGGTGGTATCCATGGTTCAGGATAGTACCCAGTACTTACATAGCGACACCCGATTTCTCTTAAAGTACATCATACGTCACAAACCATACATTTAAACTCTCGCGCGATCTACCGAGGCATGCCAGCTGCGAGACTCGACGACGAGAGCGCAGTGCGTACCGCATCACGCGTACAATTCGCCATGTGGTCAACTTGAGTCAAGGCTTCCAATTACTTATTGAGTGCCCACTGCCATCAGAGTACTGATCGCTACCAGGGTCCCGCCGTAGCATCGGGCTAAGAGCAAGGGTGTAAGGGTTACAGCGCGAGTGTTGAATAATTGCGATGGTATCAAGACGTCTAGACTCTAGCGTCCCGATACGGGCTACGCAAGATATACACACTCGTGAGCTAGCTTGAGTATGAATATGCCCGAGGGGCTCGGATAACAGCTGTGAAACAGTACTGACAGTAGACTCGAGGACGGCTCCGAAGACTCTCCGAAGACGAGAGCGCCTCCAGGCAGGACCCCTGCGAATGCTGCTATATGTCATGTTAAAGTTCGGACAAAAAATTTCGGAAAATCACTCGAAGGCCAGATTTTTTTCGGACATATAGACCCTCAATTGGCTCGAAGGCCATATCAAAACCCAGACACCAAGACTCTTCGCCAGTGATATCGACGCCGGCAGCGCCGGCACGGCCGGCGCGGGAGAAAAATGAGGTAATGTTGTGCTCTCGGTGGCTATATAGTACAAAAAACGCTAGGACATCTCACCATCCAGACACATTGCGACCAAAAAACGGGATTTTGGTGCCGGACACCAAATGGCGGATTTGGGCAAATTCTCATATGGCATTTGGCAGCATTCACAGGGGTCCTCTCCAGGCTCCATCGCATCACCCGGCGGCACCGTCGCCCGTGACCATGACACATGTACACAATCGACTCTCGAGTGCCCACAGCAGGCCCACAGAGATCTACCGCCGCATCAGAGAGTGCCAGCAGTGGTCATGGCTTTATTGACAAAATTGAAAATTACCAGTCCAAAACATGATCGCCCAACGCCACCAGGGTTCGAACAAGTTCGCGGAGCATGGGTGTAAGTCGTGTAAGTCTGCGTATCACCGTATCATATCGCTATATGCCTCTATATGCACCTGATAATAACATGCGTTCAAATCGGCACTTGCTCGACTGTTCAGCAAATCGCAATCGAGCCCTGAGCACGATTTGGTGATGCCGGGATGACGGGAGGTGGCAGTTAGACACTGAGACTCAGGGACTCAACAGGTTAAATACAGCGACCCTGTGTCCATCCGAGCTCGAGTGCACTGGCAGTGCTGCTGCCAGTGTGGTTCAAATGTGGTTACAATTGGAAATTGAAGCGTGAACCCTGCAATTGATCGCCGCTAGCAAGCTCCTGACGATTCGACTAGATCACGGAGCATGCATGGGAGAGCATGCAGCAGCATATGGATAGGTGAGAGCGGGTGAGAGCTCCGAGTCTGGGTTTGAGTGGCGCGGGATGACGGTATGACCGGGTCCGAGTCAACGCTGTCAACGCAGGTCAACGCGGTCCGCGAGTATTCAATTGACAATGCCGGCGGTGATGATGCATCATGATGGCGCAAGACACCGTTGGTTAAAACTCTATCCATCGTGGGGGGTGAGGGTGCCTATTATTGGGTGCCTGGGTTCTACCTTCTGGTAAACTGCCTTGGACTGCCTTAAGTTGTTGTAACAACTTGTCAAGTTCTGCCACAATCAAGCCAGCGGTGATAGCGAGTCCAATGCCCTCAGGGACGACCCAGGACCATAAAGACTTATAATTACACACATATGTATACTCAACACAATTGAACATCCTTGACCGGTGGGATAATTTAGAGTTCAGGCAATAAGTTCAAGCGTCTCCTCGCAGCACGTACATCCGTGGAGTTCGAGCTTCGGGATATCTCAGTTCCGTAGACAGCTGTGATTCCGTGAGGCTGCTGACTGGCTGGGCTAGTGGCGATTTGGTGCTCCGGGCAGGGTGATATCAGCGTCGACTGTGGGCCCAAATTAATTAAACACACCGCTAGTGCATCGAATCATACGACCTGCGACTCACCGCAGGAAGCAAGATCAATTCGAACTATGTGCAGATATTTGAATTTCGACAAGTACTCGGCTAAAGCCTAAAGGCCCATGTGCATTGATATTTTTCGCGTGTCCATCCGACTCCCGAGCTCAGCCCAGTAGACTCCCGTAAGCTTCAAGCACCGCCCGATGAGTCGCGACCAGGGTCACGGAGCATGGGAGAGCATGCAAAATAGCATGTGGATAGATTATCAGCTGCACAACCAATGGCTCGACCTCGGTGGGATCTGCAAGTTAAAGCTGCAACTGCCGCGGTAAACTGTATGGTTGTACCTGATGCGGATCTGGTCGTGCCATACAGTGATACACTCGCGAATAATCGTAACTACTGTTACTATATAGGCTCCTTGGCCACCGAGGTTGCTGCTTCCACAGGCCGCATCAGGGAGTAAGATGATAGATCAGCTAGTACAATTGCCGAGCGGCCGTGGCCCGTAGTAGTACCAGCTTTGATTTCGTTACGCATCGTTTGATTCCTCCACTGCCTACCACATGCCAGGACCCACGGCACCCCCTTCCTTGCTCAGCGGTATGTACCTTGTTTTTTTTTGTGTTTAATTTTTTTTGGGTTGTTCGTGGAGATTGGTTTGTTAGATAGAGGGATGAGGGTAGGCTGCAGGCTGCAGCGCAGATGGCATCGCCGCAGCCTGAACTACTTATTTCTGTAGCTCAATGCAATTGGTATGATAAAGAAGGAACATCTATTTATCGTTTTCCCAATAGTAGTCCTTTGGTGGATCCTTGTGCCAGCGGAATCCTTCGTTGCTGCCGTGGCAGAATGAAAGAAAACAACGAATCATACAATTAGATTCGTGTCGGGTGCTTCAAGTTCCGGACATCCGATTGCTGTCGTCGACGCCATTGGCTCACTCTGCAACAATGCATATCGGTCTGGGTTTCATTAATATTAAATATAATCTAACTACTCATTTGAATATCCTTCATCATGTCCGAAGACATTCCCTTCAGTAAGTATTGCGCCAGACCGCTGGTGTTCATTTGCCACCGCCGAACCCGTACCGATTTACATAATCCTCTCTTGAGCTTCGACAAACGGCTGCAGGCCGGTGTAACTGATTCTCAGTTGAGGATTTTTTCGTTATAAACCGTTCAATTAATCAGAGAGAATTGTGATGCTCGCCTGTTGCCTTGGCCCCATCAACAGTGGTTTGGTCTGGTGGCACCGTCCGTGGAGGGACATGGTGCTAATTAGCGGGCACAAGGCCGTATCCGTATCCCTTACTCATATCTCCTACTAACGACAGATGTTTATCTAGATATGAAGCACCTGTACATGAGTATATAGGCCTCTGTGCCCTGCTCAAACATGGAAGGTGAGCAGAACTTTGCCAAATGAACTGATAGAGCCCATGACAACTAATTAGTAAATACACTGGGATTAGATATTTGCAATGCCCTGAAACATGAAACATGTTACTTACCAGAATTTACCGTGGCTGACTATGTGTGATGATCGTGAGGGGGGCCCGGGGAGCAAGGTGGCTCACGCTGAATAAACTTCAGCCACATTCATTCCCTTTGCCCGACGCGATCGGAAATTCCGCGCCGGCCGAACCAGTCATACTGTGCAATGCCGTTGACTGCTTGAACAAGTACTTCATTCCCACAGACATGTTGCATAGCCCACCTATGCATACCACTGAGGAGGAAGGGGTGTCCTGGGTCCTGGCATGCGGCCGGTGTCCGTATTTTGAAATCGAAGCTGCAAGTGGTACACACAGCTCGGTGAGTACTCGAGGTACATGATTGATTCTGATCTAAAATAAAATGACGTTTTAGGTGTTGAATAAAGTTCACTCGACATGGTGTCGCAAAATCCGGACATCGATAGAAAGAATCGTCGCAAGGGGCGGTGGCTGAGCGGAACGCCCAAGGTGATAAAGTTCAAGTGCAGAAGCCTTTTCTGCCGACGGTCCGCCGGAAGCGTCGAGGAGGCCCTTTGAAAGGACAGCGTTTCAGTGTCCCATTAACCACCATTTCCCCCTACTGCCTCTGATGCAAGCCGAAGCAGGGCCCTCGATGAGCAAAGAGAAGCGCACGCGACGCCGATTGCGGGTGAGCTGTGTAGAATGCACAAAGCGGCGGCAGGTGAGTGAAGTCGAGGCGTCGTGGAGATAGCACCTACTAAGCTGACAGCCGCCCAGAAATGCGACAGACAGACGCCCTGCGGTCTTTGTGTCTCTCGCGGCGTGGCCCACCTGTGCAAATGGGAGTCCCAACCCGTCTCCCGCCCTGCCCCCGCCCGCCCCCCAGTAAACGCTATCCCCGTCGACCGCAGCCCGCGCGACTCGCGCACCCCGCCTGCACCCGATGCGGCAAAGGTCGCGGAGATGCACGCGCGCATCGTGCACATGGAGCGCACGATCCTCGCGCAGGCGGACCTCATCCTGCGCGCGGGGATCGACATCGACAGCAATGCCCTCGCACAGCACTCGCAGCGCCTCACCCAGCGCACTGCGCCGCTGCACACGATCGCCCCCGCGGACGAGAGCGAATCCGACGCCGACTCGGAGTGCGCGCCGCTCGGGGGGGAAGTGCACGAGGCCGCGATGGCGCTCGCGCAGCTCTCCCTTGGGACGCACCACGGCGAGTACTACGGCCGCGGGACCGTCGTGCATGCCCTGCACGACGCCAACCCGCAGCGTAGCAACAGTGTCTTCCAAAATGATATCAGTACGGGTACCACCCCGCCTTTCGCGGGCTTCTCCACCTCCCTCCGTGCGCTCGTGCAGAGCATCCCGCCCCCTGCGCGCACCGCGGTCCTCCTCGACGCGTACTTCGAGGACGTCAACTGGCGCTTCGGCCTCCCGCAGCCGTGGTTCCTCCACGCGCGCGACGACATGCTTCGCGTGCTTGCCCTACCCGGCGCCACAGGGCTCGAGATCAACGTGCACTGGCTCTGCCTCTTTTTCGCCGTCCTCGCGCTCGCGCCACAGTCCCCGCTCTCGCATCTGCCGCCCTACCCGCCCCCCGATGCCACCTATTCCGAATTGTATCCGCCCACGAACACACCCCAGGGCCACAAAAAAAACGCGACCTCGCGCGAATTCTTCACCCTCGCCCTCTCCGCGCGCCGCCTCGCCAAGGACGCTGCCTTCGCGCTCCCTCCGTTCACGCCCGTGCCCGCCACCGCGGACGGAACCGTCCTCTCCTCGCTCGCCGCGCCGCTGCTGTGCGCTCACCTCGCGGATCACGGAAGGGTGAGTGAGGCGTGGAAGCTGCTCGGGGGGAGCATCCGGGCCGCGCAGGCCGTGGGGATGCACAGTCTGTTTGAAGCGCGGGGCGGTGGGGGCACGGGGCAGGGGGGCAAGGCGTGGAGGCGAATGTGTGAGGAGGAGCGCGTGCTGCGGACAGCGGGGTGGTGGGGGCTCGTCGTGTGGGATCGGTGAGTGCGCCGGGGTTTATTCAATGTGTCTGCTTCTCCGCGGGGGGGCGCATAATTTTCCCTGCGGGTGCGCCCGCTTCTTCTCTCGTATCTCCTGTTCTGGAGACTGCCGCGCGCCTGCCTCTCCTTCTTTCTCCTTTCTGCGCTAATGCTAATCCAAATTCAAATCCGAAATTAGGCTGTACTCCTTCGTCCTCGGCCGCCCCACCATGATCCAGCGCGGCCCCGACACCACCACCACGCTCGCACTCGGCTTGGACGCATCCCCGGTTCCGGCGTGGCGCGCGGCATCGTCTACATACCAGACGGAGCTCGTGAAGCTCAGCGACATCGTCGCGGAGGCGATGGACCGCTGCCTCGGCCCCTCCACCGACGCACATGCGTCATTTGCGACCGTCTCCGAGATCTGCCAGAAATTCGACGCGTGGGAGGCGGCGCTCCCCGAGCAGTACCGCTGGCGGCAGTGGTGGCTGCTGCACATCAAGCTCGGGCGCCTGCTCACGGCGGCGAGCCAGCCCCTGCACGAGATCCGCCGGTGCTATCTGATCAATACGTGGTACCTGGCGTGCCGCATGAATTTACATCGTAAGTCCTTAGTCGCCACTGCACCCGTTGCACATATATTTAACCCTCCGCCACCCAGGCTCGTACATAACGCAAGCCACCGCCACCGCCACCCACGGCCACAACCACGGCCACAACCCTAATTCGGCACCGCACTCACCGCACTCGCCACACTCACCCTGCAGTAGCACTTCGCGCGCCGACCTCGCGCGCTCGCACCTCGAGTGCATAGCCCTCGCGACCGACCTCCTCCGCCTGCAATGCATCACGCACGACTCCGCGATCCGCAACGCGTCCCGCCGCGAGAACGCCGCATGGACAGGGAACGGCTGGGCGTTCGAGGTGGGGTACTACCTCTTCGACGCGGGGGTCACACTCATGTCGGGGCTTGCGCGCATTCGGGACATCGCCGCAAGGGAGGGGGCGGACCCACGAGGGGCAAGAAAGCGAGGGAGGGAGGCGGAAAGGGAGGCGGAAGGGGAGGCGGAGAGAAAGAGGGAGACGGAGGCCAGGGAGCGGGAGAAGGAGGCGCAGGAGCTCGTGGATCGCGCGGTGCTAATACTGGAGAAGATAGGACGGGAGGACGCCGAGGGGGAGGGTGGTGCGGACGGGGGGAAGCGGGACATCGCGTTGCGGGCGGTGGAGGTGCTGGAAATGCTCGGGCGCGAGCTGGGGTGGCGGAGTGTCGGAGATCCGGGGCTCGGAGGGGGGGAGGCGGCTAAGACGGCCAAGGCGACGGCTGATATGATGGCGGAGACCCAAGCAGAAGAGCAGGGAGAAGAGCAGCAGCAGTATGGGTATCCGCACACGCCACAGCGCTCGCAGTCTCCAACACCGCCACTGCAGCAGCATGCACCCCAGACGCTCCTCCACCCGCACGCGCAGATGAACCCGTGGCCCGCGCCGCCGCCGCCGAATGACTTGCTCGGGAACGGGAACGGGGATGCGTTTGCGGGGATGCCATCTCACGGCTCGCACGGTCTACACAGCGCGTACAGCTCGTACAACTTCATCCCACAGTCGCCGCTGGATACGTCCAACATCCCGCTCTCGCGCTTCTTCTCCGCGCCGCAAAATGCACTGATGATGAACTCGCTTAGCGGGAGCGTGCTTACCGAGCAAGGCGCAGGGGCTGGAGGGGACGGGATGGCGCAGGGGATGGCGTGGGGCCATTTCCCAGATGGGTTGGGGGAGTATTGGGGGACGTCTTGACGGATTGTATGCTTAGAATGGTTGCTGTGACTTGTTGGTCTTGTTTGTTTTATTGATTTCATATGTAAATATGTACCGAGCATAAGTTCAGCCTCAGAACCTATCATTATTGGGTTTGACGGGATGTAATACTTATCGCTACTGAACTCGATACAGTTATGGATGCGCCACTGAAACACCGAAAACAAAAATTACTTCCTGCAACTTGTAAGTTCGATTTATGGAGATTCTGCAGAGACAGAAAGTTTCTAAATAATCCATACACTATTCATATACGATAGCTAGCAAGGAAGGCCAGTGCTTGCTGCGGCGGGAAGGGAATGGTGGTGGTGAGGTTCGGTTTATTTTTCCGACATGAAATAGCTAATTTTTTCAAACTAACAGGAAGAATTAATTTCAGCAGTGGTGTTTCAATGGCCGGTCTCGGCCCGAGAATCCAAATACGGAAATCTACTCCTACTAGTACTCCCACCCCCCCGGCTCCGATTTCTGCTGTCCGTGACTAGCTAGAAAAAGTGGACAACTCCGTTTTCACTACACGGACAGAAATCAGGCTGCTCCTGGGTTTCCACTTCTGCCTACAGTCCGGGAACGGGCTTCCCCCCCCTCTCTCAGTCACCCTGCTTACTATGTCATGTATTTATTTATGGGGGTAGGTGATGCATGAGATACATTGTTCAGGGTAGAGGTTAGTTGCCCGCGTCGAATTCGAAGGGGGTGGGAACTCCACAGGTAGTAATCACGGATGTACTCAGTGTGGATACCGGCGCGCTCCTCCTGCAAGGAACGTGTCAGGAAATAAACCGAACCTCACCACCGCCACGAGATTTTGAGCTACCGCTCTATAGATTATATGGGCAGCATACACTCGCACCGCAACTTGGTCCATAGAATACTGCAATATGATCACCCGCTGCTCATCTCTAACAGGCCCTCGATGCTCTTGCCCAAGTCCCCCTGATTGGCCTCCAGCACCCACTCCACGACCTCCCGGTCCACCCCCGGGAAGATCTGCAGCAGCGTGTCCTGCGCCGCGCCAAACGCCTTGTCGTGCGCGCGGTCGATCTCGCTCTGTATCCCGGCCAGGTCCAGATTCGGCGTCGGCGTGCGCGAGATGTGGTGCGCCGCCGGCTGGAACTCGGGCTGCGCCAGCGCCTGCATGCGCGGGGACATCCCGCGCGCGGGCAGCATGGCGCTGAGCGCCGGCGGGATCGCGGGCTGGACGTGCCCCGGCGCGCGCGTCGGCGTGTCCGCAAACGGCGTCGACGGCGACGGCAGCATAGACATGGAGTTGGAGTTGGAGTTGGGCGACGGCCGCCGCACTCTGGGCTTGTACGGCGTCTGCACCGGCGCCCCATACGCCCCATACGCGCCCCCCTGCCCGCCCTGCCCGCCCACCCCCAACCCCACGCCCAACGGCGTCTGCGGCACGAGCCGGCCCTCCTGGTCCGCGTGGCCCCAGTGCGGCTGCGGCTGCTCGTACTGCGCGGGCTGGGCGGCTGCGGCTTGAAGTTGAGCTGCGTCTCCGCCTCCTCCATGGCCTCGGTGAATATGCGGCCGATGGCGCTGAGCGGCTTCGAGATCGTGTCGCCCGTCTTCTGCAGCAGGCGGCGCGCGTCCTCGCCGAGCGACTGCGCGGGCGTGGCCAGCGCGAGCGGCTGCGCGGACTCCTCGCCGGCGCGGGGCGACTGCACCGGCGTCGTCGGGCGCGAGGTCGCCAGCAGGCGCTCCGAGAGCGAGGGCGCGGGCGCGGGGGCCGCGGGCTCGGCGTGCGGGAGCGCCTGGATCGCGTTCTCGACGTTCCTGGGGGGAGTTGGTCACCGCTCGCGGATGGGGCGCCGGAAATGCGAATGCACGTACTGCTCGAATTGCTCCTGCGTGATGTTGGACAGGGACGTGTGGTCCATCGTCTCGATGAACGATACGGCGCCCATCTGTGGGTATTGGTGAACCGCTCAGCGTTGGGTGCATAGTGGCAGGCTTTGCACGTACGAGGCTGGAGAGGTAGTAGCCGGCTTCGCTCTGCAGCTTCTCCGGATTCCGGAATCGGTTGATGAATCTGCAGATACAGGGGCTGGTGAGCACGCATTCAGGCAGGCGAGAACCGCGCACGGCGCATGCACGCACTCGACGTTGGAGAGCAGATGGTCCGGGTTCGCCTTCAGCACGATGTATATGAGTATCGGGATGAACGAGTCTGCGCCCTCGTCCTTGTGCAGATGGCGGATCAGCCCTGTGCAATATCAAAATATCAATGGGGCGTTCAGTGGGCATCGAGACAAGGAGGCGGAAGGCGGAAGGCGGACCGAAGATGACCTTGCAGCAGTTCAGGATGCAGATGAGCTTGTCGCGCGGGGCTTTGTAGTGGTTGATCTTCAGGAGCTCTGGACAGCACAGTTGCACAGTTAATATGCGATGTTAATATGCGATATGCGATATGCGATATGCGGCATGCGATAGGCGTAGGGCATGGCAAAGCAGCGAATGAAACACGAAGCGACGCACCCGTCTGCCCGAACATGAGAAAGCCCTTGCTGCCCTCGCCCACGGGCACGTCGAGGTGCGCCTCCTCTATCCAGCCGAACAGCGCTATCCGCTGGGAGAGCACGCGGTCGCGCTCGAGGTCGTCGGCCGTGATGGGCCGCGGCGGGCTCATGCGCGCGACCTGGGGGGTGAACGTGCTGCGGAGAGAGTGGGGTTAACCGGGAGAGCGGAGGAGGAGGAGGAGGAGGAGGAGGGCCGGGCACGTACAACTCGTATAGCCGGTTCATGACGAGCTTCTCCATCCCCTCCATCGCATTGTCGAATTCAGCATCGGACGCGGTCCGCCACACATCCGTTTCCCGCATCTTGACAGCGATGAACTGGCGCGGTGTCAGCGATCGGGAACGTGCAATACTGAGATGCGCTCACGTTGAGGAAGTCGTTGATGATCTTGACCTGATCGCCCACGGTGAAGGTGCGCTTCGCGTAGTTGCCCAGGAACCTGATTAATCATTGTCAAGGTCAGCGTCCACCCATCAAAGGGCAACGGGCGCTCCTTACGACCGCAGATACTTCGCGACGGGCTCCGCGTTCTTCATCTTCATCTGATCCAGGAACTGCTGGAAATCGAACTGCGGCTCCTTGTCGCGCCCCGGGCGCGGCGACGCGGCCGCCCCGCCCTCGCTCCTCCCCGCGGGCGTGCTCGGGCCCTCCACGGCCGAGCTGGTCTCGGGATCGTGCGGCGGCGGCGCCGCGTCCTGCGTCTTCAAGTTCGCGAGCGCGGACAGGGCGGACGGGGAGGGCACCGGCTTGGCCGTGTCGATCGAGACGGGGCGCGGGCGCGATATGGACGGGATGGAGAACGTGCGCGCGAGCGCCGCGAAGGAGGGGAAGCCCGAGCCGGATTCGCGGCGGGGCGGCTCTGCGCTGGGGGGCGCCGGTGCGGGGTGCGGCGCGGGGGCATCCTTCGACGGCGGCGGCGGCGGCTCGTGGCTGGTGTCCGAGGCGGGGTCATCGGGCTGGGGTATGGGGATGGGCGCGGGCGGCGGGTGGCTCGGTGCGCGCGCCCAGGCCTCCCGCGCAGCCAGCTCGTCGCGATCCACCAGCGGATCGAATTCATCGAGCAGCTCGTGCTTGGGGGGTGCCTCGGGCGCAGACGCTGCAGACACGTCCTGTTTCGCGGGTTCTGGGGGATTGGGAGCATGTACGTGTAATGAGGGCTGGGTCGCGCCTGAACTTGAAGCTATTACATCCTGCCACGGATTCAGTTCGCTGGTGCTGGCAGGCTGGCCTCCTGACAAGTGCAGATTAGCCAGTGCGCTCGTGGGTTGCGCCGTGGGATCCATTAGGTTGTGCGCTGCAGACTGGACAAGGGCCGGAGAAGGGATGGGGGAATGATGCGCCTCGCCGCAAGGTAGCGCAGCAGAAGCAGTGAGAGTCGCTTTGACGGCAAAGAGGCGCTCCTGCCGCAGGCTGCGCACGTGATCAATAACGCGTCTCATTTGGGATCATTTGGGACGCGACCCATGGGATGTGACTGGCAGAAATCTACCTCGCACACTTATTGTAGATCTATGTTTCGTATCGGAGTCACTCATTCAGTGTGTAGGATATATCCACCAATCGCTATCGTGCGGGTCCAAATGTGCGCCGCTGACGTTGCAATTACAGAATATCAACAGAGATTACACGTTGTCTCAGCTTATTTGAAGGAAAAAGATAACAAGAAGCAGTTACTCTCCATCCCCTCAAATGTGCAGATCAATATTGCTGCGATGCGCGAATATACGGTTAATTGATAACCCATATTTCAGATGTGGTCACCTCTTGTGTATGCCAAGAAACCAGCACGCACATACCACGATGCAAATCCACCAATGAGCAGCGCGAGAGTGTGGGTCCCATAGGTTGGAAAACACGGTCGTGTCAATGATGTACATGGAATGACGTACTCGGACCGGTCAACAGCCAACTGGGATGACTGGAAAAGCCACCCATGACCAACCTGTGGGCTTCACATAGCTGTTTAGGCATGATGAGTGCGCGCGCAGGTTCAATGATGCGAGAAACAGAGTCATGCAAGAGCGGATCATGCAAGAGCGAAGACCGCAGTACTATGTAGTATTCAGACGACCTCGATATGTTCTTGTTGGTTGTGCCGCCAAGATAAACTGGGAGCAAACGCTGCCAGACTTTAGAGACGTCAAGTCAGCGTCAAGTCATCAAATCATGGTTACCTGCCGGCAGTCTTGAAGCATCGAGCTTGCATCGAGCTCGCATTTAGTGCGGGCCATGTAATTGTGTGACAGCCCAATGACATGTTGGCCTCATCATTATACAACATTATGTACATACCTTTGCATGAAGCAATATTCCTATCCAAATGCTCCCTAGCGCGCGTCGTGACGTGCACGAAATGACAAGGTGGACATCTCAAAGGGAAGTCCATAGCAACATTAATGAGCCACGGAAATCAGCCCATTTTTCGTCACCCAGCTTGAATTCATGCAGGTCCTCCAAAGACATCTAAATGCTCAGTCGCCAATGTCCCACAGCCCAAGTAAAAACGAAATTATTCCGGAGGCACAACGTCAACAGGGCACGACCCCGCACGACTCCAAGAAGAAAAAAAATGTGAAAGCAGCCGAGCTTTAACGTTGGTGTGTCGCGAGGGCGCGTTATTGGAATGCGGCGATGCCCCCTGTTCATATCGTACCATCAGCCATTTTACCATCAACCTATAGCACCACTCTGATTTCCTATATAACCTCTTGCTTTGTACCTTGCTGAATTATCCCCCCTTCCACCCCTTCTCGCCCACCACCTTCCCTCCACAAAAACACCATGGTCGCCCCTGTTAACCCCACCGCCCACGCCGAGGCATCGCGGCCCAAGGATGTAGGCGTCCTCGCAATGGAGATGTACTTCCCTCGTAGAGTACGCCTCAATTTCCCTACCTGCTGAACCATCCGCTAATGCGCACATCTGCAGTGTATTTCCGAGGCAGACCTCGAGGTGTTCGACGGCGTGTCCACCGGCAAATACACCATCGGCCTCGGCCAGCAGTTCATGTCCTGCTGCGACGACCGCGAGGACATCAACTCTTTCGCGCTGAACGGTCAGTGCCCCCCTCCACCTGCTAATTCTAATTAGACGCTGACGCGAGCCGCCCAGCCGTCTCCGGCCTCCTCGAGCGCTACGCCATCGACCCCAAATCCATCGGCCGCATCGACGTCGGCACCGAGACGATCATCGACAAGTCCAAGTCCGTCAAGACCACGCTCATGGACCTCTTCGCCGCGTCGGGCAACTTCGACATCGAGGGCATCGACTCCAAGAACGCCTGCTACGGCTCGACCGCCGCGCTCTTCAACGCGATCAACTGGGTCGAGTCGGCCTCCTGGGACGGCCGCAACGCCATCGTCGTCGCGGGCGACATCGCCATCTACGCTGAGGGCGCCGCGCGCCCGGCCGGCGGCGCGGGCGCGTGCGCCATCCTCATCGGCCCCGGCGCCCCCGTCGTCTTCGAACGTGAGTCGCCTTGTTCTTGTTCGTGGCGTGTTTTCGGGCGCTGACGCGTTGCGCGCGCAGCCATCCACGGGAACCACATGGCGAACACCTACGACTTCTACAAGCCCAAGCTCGACTCCGAGTACCCGGAGGTCGACGGCCCCGTGTCGGTCGTGACCTACGTGTCCGCGCTCGACCAGTCCTACGCGCGCTTCCAGGAGAAGACCCTCAAGGCCGCGAAGCGCGCGCACACCAACGGCAATGGCAACGGGAACGGCAACGGCGCGCAGACCAACGGCAACGGGACCGGCGCGCACGCCGCGTTCTCCCTGAACGACATCGACTACGCCGTCTTCCACGCGCCGTACGGCAAGCAGGTGCAGAAGGGCTACGGGCGCATGTTCTACAACGACTTCCTCGCGAACCCCGCCGCGCCCCAATTCGCCAACGTGCCCGCGCCCGAGGCGATCGCCGCCGTGTCCTACAAAGCCTCCCTCACGGACAAGAACATCGAGAAGGCGTTCATCGCCGCGTCGAAGCCCTCGTTCGGGAAGAAGGTCGCGCCGACGATGGCGTGCTCGAACCGCTGCGGGAACATGTACACCGCGTCGCTGTACGGCTGCCTCGCGTCGCTGCTGTCCAGCGTCGAGCCCGCGCAGCTGCGCGGGAAGCGCGTGAGCCTGTTCGCGTTCGGGAGCGGGTACGCGTCGAGCTTCTTCACGCTGCGCGTCGTGGGCGACACGTCCGAGATCCGCGAGAAGATGGACCTGCTCGCGCGGCTCGCGGCGATCCAGGTCGTCCCGTGCCAGGAGTACGTCGATGCGCTCGGGGTGAGTCTCTCTTTCTATCTTGCGTGATTGAATGTGTGCTGATGTTGTTGTTGCAGCTCCGGGAGAAGAACCACAGCGCGGTCGACTACACGCCCTCGGGCTCCGTCGACAACATCTGGCCGGGCGACTTCTACCTCGAGAGCGTCGACGCCAAGTACCGGCGCAAGTACGCCCGGGCGCCCAAGGCCTAATACCTAATTGTCAAATGATAGTCGATTATCGATGTATCAGATATCTGTGTGTTTTGTGTAGAAGACCTGACTAATACTTGCCATCACTAGACTTTATTACATGTAGCGATTTGGATATAATGCAATGGTGGATGCTTGCCGATTCAATGGATTTCCGATTAACACTTCGCGTGTGGAATGTGCCTCAGTCGCGTCGATGGGCTTGTTGGGATACTCGACACTCTTGTTGAAGTTGTGTTCATACAACTGAGGCTTGCTGCTAAGGACTTAGGACGTGCCACTGAAACACTTGCGCATGTTCCACTGGTCTAACCTCCTTCGTAGATATCCCAATTTTTGTCTCAGAATCAAGCCCTGATGCTATCCATACGTGGTGGTAATATTACTGCTTTCACTGATGTGAAATAATGCGTGTGGTGCGTCTTTTGCGCGGTATTCGATGGTCGGTAATGTCGACAACACAGCATTTTCAGGTTCGTGAGATGTACAATTTCTGGATCAAATTAGCATGAAGCATGTCATGACGATCGAACGTTGCATATGCATGGGTTTGAATACAGACTCTATAGACACCCTACAAAATACAGTCAACGGCCCAAATGGTACGTATGCGTTGTATAGACGATAAATGGTGATGCATCGGTAAGCAGACAATAGTAAGTTATACGAGTAGCAATGAAGAGAATAAGAGATGGGAAATGAATAGTGTTGGGACTCAAAATATTGGAACCACGCAAGATAAAGAAGTGGGGAAGGCCTGAGGGAAAAAGATAACACGAGCACCAAACCCGAAAAGAAGCAGACAATGTACGATGATAAGATGGGGTAAGGATTAATGAGGGGGTCTTCGAATGCTAGAACGGGTAGCGAGCGGGAAGCGGGTCTTAGCTGCCACTCCAGAAGGAGCCCAGGAAAGCGCCTGCTATCCCCACCGCTCTTCCGACCAAACCGTCCTCAGGTTTCGGGCTCGACGGGCTGCTGGGCGTGTTGTGGCTGACGATGCCCCTCGGTGAGAGCTGCACCGTCGTGCTGGGTGAAGATGGCTGCGCGGGCGCGACCGTGAACTGGCGCGGCTTCAATGTGACGACGGGCGAGTTGGCAGGGGTGTAGTGCTTCACCCGCTGCCGCTCCTCTTCTGTCGCGGCCACGGGCGTGATGGACCCTGAACTGGCGGTGGATTCGTCGGTATTAATCCGCAAGAGAGTGGGGCTGTTGGCGGGCGTGACGGTGACGGCTGAGTTGCCCGACGGCGTCGATGAATTCGAACTTGAGGAGGCCGATGCGACAGAGGCAGCTTGCGGCGAGGCGGTCCGCACACCTTCTGTGACGGTCCGCTTGGCACCACGATCCCGGCCCCGCTCAGCTGCGAAGTTACGGGGATCCCGCCCGTTAGCGGAAACACCAAATGCGCCAACCGCAATAGCCACGGCACTTCCTTCAGGCGAAATGCTCCCGATAGGCGAATTGGTCCCCCTGCTGCTGCTCCGTTCTCTGTCCGAAAGGGAACCACGCGTGGAAGACCGCCCGCGGGACTGGTTCTCAAGCACAGGCGCCGCGGATCGCCCCCGGCTGGGGGTAGAGGCGTCTTGTGGTGATAGTAACGAGGAGGTGTGCGACTGAGCCAACGAGGGTGATACGCCCGTGTGTGAGGACCCGCCACGAGGAACGGCGACGGAAGGCGACGGCGGCGGCATCGGCGGGGGGGATACCGCAGTGCACTCGGCTGGCGAAGGCGTTCTTGACTTCGACCGCGACCGCGATCTAGGCCGTGACCGCCCCTCGTCCTCAGTCCCGCTCACCACGACCTCCGGGGTGCCCGTACTCCGCCCGCCCACCACGCTCGACGCGCCGCCCTGCGCGTACCGCACCACGCCGACCTGCCCTTCCTTCGCCACGTCGTCCGTGCGGATCTCCCGTCTAGGCCGCTTGCGATCTGAGAAGCCCATGTCGCCCATGTCCGGGCCGCCAAAGTAGTCGTACGCATCCTCCTCGTCGCCGTCCCGGTGCTTGGGCGACGACGCCACGGCGGCAGCTGCGAAGTACGAGCTCGCCTGCTCGTTCGAAGACGTGCGCGAGAACCCAACGCTCGGTATTTGCCCGTTCCCGTTCCCATTCCGCCCCGCCCCTGTGCCCACACTGAAGTACGCCTCTCTGTGGCGGTAGACACCCTCGTCGAGACTGAGGTCAATGGCGCCCGTGTCCATGCTGTAGTTGCTGCCGAGCGGGGGGACGTATACCAGGTGCACGGGGACGTCCGTGCCGTTGGTGTACCACTTGCGCTCCTCGCCGTGCGGGTAGTCGTAGTCGTCGTCCTCGTCGCACGGCCCGTTTCCCACGCCTTTCGACTTGAGTATCGTCGGCGCGATGGGCGCGATGGTCATGTGGTCTTTCTCCGACGAGGGTGTGCGCAGGAGGGCGGGGCCCGACCTGAACCCGACGTGTGAGGAGCTGCGGGTTGTGGGGGTGCTGGTATTCCGTCTAGGATCGGCGTTCGAGGCGCGCGATCGGGAACTGCTGGAGGAGGAAGAGGAGGAAGATCGTGCGGCGTTGGGTCGGTGTTGGTGTATGGGCGTCGAGGATGTTCGGATCTCAATCATATCTTCCTCCTCTGAGTCTGAATCTGTCTCGAAGCATTCCTCGTTGGCCGGATCGTCCATTTGCGGATGGATCTCGTCGTTGAACAAGACGTCATCCTCGTCGTCTTCCATAACTCCACCCTCAGAATCTTCGTCATATCTAACGCAAGATCCAAAGTCAGCGTGCGTTCTCTCTTACGGAATACAGTCCAAAGGACTGACCCGTCATCGTACATGGCATCTTGGAGGTTGCTTCTCGGCGTCGCCGACCCGGACTCAGAGGTATCACTCTGGCTCTTGGGCTTCTCTATCGCGATGCACTGCTCCACAAACGTATTGAACGTGATGTGCTTCTTCCTCGGGCCGCACGCAATCGCACCGTCCTGATCGCTGCCCGACGCCTGCGACGTGGAGCCGCCAGACGGTGTGTTCACCCGCGTCTCAGCGTCCTCCGCGATAATCCGCGGCGGCGAGTCCTTGCGGAACGCGCGATTCGGCCACCGCGTCACATGCGACTCGCTCTTCATATGCAGCAGCCGCGGGCGCGCTCTCTGCTCGCCCTCCTGCACATCGCTGATATCCGAGTCTCGTATCCACTCGTCCTCCTCCTGTGACGGGGTGTACAGCGGGCTCGTGTTGCTGAGGTCGCTCGTGAGCAGCTCGCCGATGGTGCGGTGCTTGAGGATGGGCTTGGTGATGTGGCGCCTGGTGCCGGGGTTGAGGTCGAAGCGGTCATGGACGGAGGCGGGGTCCTTGTCGTCGACGGAGGTCGGGTCGGGTTTGGGTTTGGGCGGCGGGGTCCACTCGACGGCGGTGTGCAGGGGGCCGTAGAGCCATGTCACGTCCGAGTCTTTCAGCCTGACAACGCACAGGATAATGTGTCAGTAAAAGCGTTTCCGGTGAACTTCCGGCGGGCGGATACGTGATAGAAGACGGGGGTGGATGGATGCCCTAAGGACGTACGCCAGGCGGAGGACGCGAGGCCGCGGCGTGCCCACCGAGTAATAATGATATAAAGGAACGGTGATCGAGGCACTATCTTTTACACAGGAGAGCAGGATCAAAACTCACCAGTTGAGTGTTTCTGGCATCACCGTCTTCAGGTTGTTCCGCTGTTTCCACCAGGTTCTCCAACTCGCATTCTCGAGCCTCATTCCATTCGTAATCTCATTCTTCTGGCGGGTCATGTTCCTCCATGACCGCCAGACATCCTCCTCCGTCCAGTCATGCGAGAGATAGTCGACCTGCCCGCGCGGGAGCGTGGTGACGGACGAGTCGTCAGGGATCGAGTTTGTGGTGACAGAGACCAGGAGCACGGGGAGATAGATTGACATCGGGGCCAAGCGGTGATCCCAGAGGCCAGTGGCAGATACTAGTATATGTATACCCGTGGCCAGAAGGTCGGTAGAGGTCCGTTTTCGACGTGTGTCCCACGAGAAGATGAAGGCGTTATTACGAGACTAATCAACGCAGCAAAAAGGCAAGCTCCGTATTATGCGGCGTGGGCCTGTCCAATCGTCCCAGCAAGATAACAAACAATTTTTTTGGTTTAGATAGAGAACGAAACGGATAGCATGCCTCCCGTTTTGCGGATGGGAGGGGAGGTTGATGTGGTAGGAGCAGGGCCAGGTGGTGAATATCGCCCAGGGTTTGACCCGGACGCAATACCGACGAGGCGTACCGTGTCCCGAACGAGCGGCCTCTGTCTCCGATATGTCCCGATTAGACCAACGCAGTTCATCCGTCCATTCAACCGCATCCATGCCAATGCAGTCACCAGACGCGAATTTCTACTCCATCGCAGACACGCTGTTGCTGGAGTGGGCAAGCTGCTATCATGTCTTGGCTCTAGCTTGCATCTTTCGCCTCGACAGCGCACTCCAACAAGCCCAGACCCCCTTCACCTGACTTTATCGGCCATCTCCACGCCCTTCAATTTCTGTTCCTGGATCCGCCTTGCGCATATTCGGCAATTCATCGTGGCAAACCTCTGCCACCACAGTAGTAATCATCCACCATTTTTGCTCTTCCGTCTAACCCGCTCCAAATTTTAAATTTTGCTCCATCGCTAGTCACTACCTGCCCCGTCTTCATACCCATGACCCTTGCCTCAACATTCACCGTTCAATGTGATATCAGCGCGGAACCCCGGTCCCCGGCCAACAAGCATCCGCTACAGGTCGTGATCAAAGAGCATCTTGATTCTTGTTACAGGCTAGTGGCTGCCTGCGCCACCAACGCATCGTTGCAGGCGGAACAATGCGAAATGACGACGGCCGGAGCCAAGCCGGAGCATGGGTATGCGGGCTGCCCGAGCGCACATCCCAACCCCGACGTCCGTTGCTGTGCCAGCGTCCGAGCGCACATCCGGCGATACGGCCGCGCTAGCGCCTCATCCGGGCCCGCCCGCCCCGTTCGCGCCACTGCTCCCGTGCTCCACCCCTCGAGACCCCTCGAAACGCACGGGTAAATAAATATACTCCCGCTTGGCGGCCGACGTCGACCAACTGGGTCCGCAGTGCGCCTCCAAGCGCGCCACCGACAGCAGGTGGCAAGCACTCGACGTTGCAGTGCAGCCCGCATCACTGAGGCCCTGGGCGGATCTCACGCTGTCAGCGCTGCTTCGCCGCACGCGGTGTAATATGTATACAAGTACACGATACTCGGACAAGCCACCATTGGTATCTCAATGCTCGAATCTCACCGGGTGACAGAACGGCCATGGCTGCTACTTATCTCCATCGATCAGGTCACCCCCCACACCCGCCCAGTAATATCAATCCTGGGACCTGCATGCTTCGGAACTTGCTTCCCCATACTGCAACACTGCTGGAGATAATAGGTTGCGAGCCACGACTCCTCAGACCTCTGGGCCCGACCCTGAGGATGCCCTGCTTCTGCTTGAAGCTTCCACGTCCTGTTTCCGCGTTCTTTATCGGGGTTTCCGGGTGTCTTCCTGACTGACTCTGACTGCGCTTCCGGGCTACCTAGCGCCGCTCTTGTGATGGCGAAAACACCTCGAGCTCGAGCTCGGTGCATGTGGCACGAACGTGTAAATCTCAGGCGTGTTCTCAGCCATCTTGGTACCTTGGTACCTCAGTATACTAAGCACACTCCTGACGCCGGTGATCGGGGCGCCCGCAAAAGCCAACACATTAAATTTGCTTATACCCACCCGTACCACCGCCAACCGCCCTGCTTTTGATCGAGCTCCAGTCTTGGCTAGCGCTATCGCGACCCGCCACTGGTTGCCTCTCTGGCCGCTTATTTATCACTCTGCAGCTGCTCCATTCGCGCCACGCCACAACATTCTCAGTTCCTCTGCATTCTCTATCAATACGTATCGTACCTGGGACCGGTGACCTAGCAGTGATGTAGCTATGGGACCCACCTTCGGATTCCCAGCTACTCAGCTTCAGCTCCTCGGCCGCTTCCGAGTACTGTATACTTTAAGTAGTGCATGCTACATATGGCATACGCCACGGTGGCGCTCTTCGCTCGCTCGAGCGAGCTTCGCATTTCGCCCGGATCTGCCATTGCCGCGGCCGGGACCCTGGTCCTGGTCTTGCCATTCCCGTCGACCTCGTATCCGGTATCAGATATCAGCTATCAGCTATCAGATACCAGATACCTGCACTACTGTAGCCTTAGTTGGCTCTTCGCCCTGTCAATGTCGGTATGGCTTTAGCTGCTCTTTGGCTTAGAGCCTTAGACTGCGGCCTGCTGTCCTTCCTCGCTTCGCACCCGAACGATCACATATATGTATGGCATTATAATCTATTGCTGTATGCATTCTAAATTTAATCATCTCATCTCATCTTATCTCGAGTAACCCCTAGTAACCACTGCTTGCCGCGGCCGGCCCACTCCGGCCCCCTGTCCTGGCCAGCTACCCGTTTCCGCAGTGCATACAATATTAATGCCATACATACTCCCCTCTCAGCCCAACCCCGAAGCGTCCCTGCCCGTTGCCCAACATTGAGCGCCACGCCCCACGCCCACGCACATATTGCACCACGTATCGATCACGCCCATCATTCTGGTCAGCAGGGCGGGAGCGGGCAAACGTCGGGGGAATATTGATTTCTCCCAACCCATCCCCGACGCGTACGTGGCACAGTGCTGGGCACCCAAATAAAAACATACTGGAGGATACTTGGTGGGCAGAAGTCGGCTGCAGTCTGCAGAGGAACGTCAACGTGCTGCTGGGCAGGGGCGATCAGGGGCGATCGGGGGATCGACGTCCATGCGGGCGAAATAATTCGAGGCTATTTTTTGCTGTTTTGAGCTGGGGGGCTGATCCTGGCTGATCATGATCGATCTGCTTGTTCTTGGTGTTGCGTTTGAACGTTCAGGCGGCCAGAATACTCTAGTCTGGATAGGGCATATCCTGGCATATCGCTATCGATAAATTTCGGAATGGAAGACTGGAAGGATACGTTAATTGTCAGGCCGGACAGGCGGTGGCCCAGAGACCTGTCATGGCGGCGACCTCGGGCGCATCATTTCAGTCAGTTTTGATTTGGCAGCTGGAATCTGGTTTGAATTGAAACAACTGATATCATTCGTCTCTGATAAATAATATAGGATGATGGCATGATGCAGGTAATTCACAGCAAAGTGTCAACATCCGGTCCGACATCATTGGAATTTGGAGGTAATGCTGCGCTAAGATGTCATTGATATCGACGACTCATTGATCATCTTCCAATTCAATTGGTCGTCATCGTACATTGACGAACGTTCGTACGCACGCGCCCCTCCATGCGCACGAGGTACGCTCTATATTGTAGCGCTCCTCGTACGCCACACATCATGATCAGCTCGGAATCAAGCCGCCCCCAACGACAGAAGCTCCGGGTTTCTCTCAGCTTCTTTCTTTCTGGCGTTTGCGACTCTTTCCCGAAGTCGCACTATCACGATGAGCTCCCCCAATATTGCACATACCGATGAAGCCAAGGGCCGCGACGTCGAGAAGGACATCGACGGCTCTGGAGAGAAATCGGGAGAGAAAATTACCCATGAAGTCATCTCGGCCGTGTCGTCGGAGCAGGACCTGCTAGCTAGTGGCATGCAGCTGGTGGACCCCGCTCTAAATGCCAAGATGCATATCGTGAACAATGTACGTCCCGCTGACCTTTTCCCCGACCCGGTTGCAGTAACCTAACCCGCGTCAGGCGATCGACGAAATTGGGTGGACGCCATACCACTGGAAACTCTTCGTCCTTAACGGATTTGGGTGCGTCCCAATCCACGTCGTGTGCCTGCTAACCCTAAACCTGACGCCACACACACAGATACGCCGTCGACTCGCTGATCCTCCTCCTCCAGTCCATCATCGCCACCCAAGCCGCGGCCGAGTTCAACCCGTCGTTCACGCGCGGGCTCACCATCGCGGTGTACGTCGGCATGCTCGTCGGCGCGCTCTTCTGGGGGTACACCGCCGACGTCGTCGGGCGCCGCTTCTGCTTCAACACCTCGCTCTTCATCTGCTCCGTCTTCGCCATCCTCGCGGGCGCAGCGCCGAACTGGCCCGTGCTCGGCCTCTTCATCTGCCTCTCGGCATTTGGCGGCGGGGGGAACCTGATTCTGGACACGACCGTGTTTCTGGAGTATCTGCCGTCGCAGAAGCAGTGGGTCCTCACGCTGCTCGCGGCCTGGTGGGGCGTCGGCCAGCTCGTAGCGGGCCTATTCGCGTGGGCCTTCCTGCGTGCGTATCTACTATCCCACCTCCCCGCAACGCGCGTTTTACTGACCACCCGCAACGCACAGCCAACTTCAGCTGCACGCCGGCCATCGAGGCCTGCACGTACGCGAACAACAAGGGGTGGCGGTACGAGATGTACACCTGCGGCGCGCTCGTGTTCGTGATGAGCATCCTGCGCATCACCGTCATCCGCCTGCACGAGACGCCCAAGTTCCTCCTCGGGCAGGGCAAAGACGAGCAGCTCGTCGAGAACTTCCACAACATGGCGGCCAAGTACGGCCGCCCGTGCAGCATCCGCCTCGCGGACCTGCAGGCGTGCGGGCCGATCACGAGCGCGCACGCGGGCGCGCGCTGGTCGTTCAGCGAGTGCCGAGCGCACATCCGCGGGCTGTTCGCGACGCGCGACATCGGGCTGTCGACCGCGCTCATCTGGCTCTCGTGGCTGCTCATCGGTCTCGCATACCCGCTCTACAACGTCTTCCTGCCCTCGTACCTCGCGAGCCGCGGCGCGAGCTTCGGGGAGGCGTCGCAGTACATCACGTGGAGGAACTACGCGATCGTCAATGTGTGCGGGATCTTCGGCCCCGTGCTCGCGGGCGGCCTGTGCGATATCCGGGCGCTGGGGCGCAAGTGGACGATGGTCATCGGCGCGCTGGTCACCAGTGAGTCTGAGTCGCGGCTGTCTGCCGCGCACCACACCGCCCCGCTCACAGTGCACACCCATCTGACTTGACCTCATCGCGCAGTGGCGTTTTTCTTCGCATACACGCACGTCCGCAGCGCGGCGCAGAACCTGGGGTTCAACTGCGCGATCTCGTTCTGCCTGAACATCTACTACGGGACGCTGTACGCGTACACCGTCGAGGTGCTGCCCTCCGCGCACCGCGCGACGGGGAACGGCATCGCGGTCGCGTTCAACCGCGTGATGGGGATCATGTCCGCGGTCATCGCGACGGAGGCGAACACGAACACTCCCGTGCCGATTTATATCTGCGCGGCGCTGTATGTGGTGATGGCGGCGGTGGCGATTGCGTTTCCGTTCGAGCCGTATGGCAGGAGGAGCTCGTAGGGCTGTTCGAGCTCGAGAATCGAATTGGTCCTCGCAAAATGGGCTGGATGGCGGTTGGTTGGGCTGTCCAGCAAGCAGGTCTTGGTCTACGTTAGAATCTCAAGTTGTACTACTTATTATGATACCACTTACTATTGGGGTGACGTTCTTCAACAGCGACGGTGCTTCAAGTTACTTTTTTCACGATACAGCTACTTACTCATTTGGATTGAGTTGGGAATATGCATTTGACGATTTGACAACGATTTGAGCAAGAACGGCTGCCAGGTTTTGAGAATAAGTACCGCTGGCAGTGGCAGTGCTGTGTCTAGAACTTGATCTTCAACAACAACATCTACGACTGCAAGTCCATGTCTGCACAACCATGATGGCAGAATCATCGCCAGACTTGTTGCAGCCTATACAAACGGGTGAGTCAATTAACTTCATTCGGTGCAGCCGCCTGTTCAGCGGTGCGTGATCGGTACATAGCTGGATGTATAGGGCCGCCTGCCCTTTCGTCATATCGACCTGCATTTTCCTGAACTTCGTCGACGGCATCGACGGGTCGATTCTTTGCAGCGTGCTCCACTGCTTCGATGATCGGAGCGTCGTTACCGTCTGTTATTTGAGTCTCCTCATTACCCCCATCCCCATTGCTGACTTGCTCCAGTTTAGCCGATTTCGCAGCATCTCCGAGAGCTCGTCGTTGGGTGAGTCGTGCTCTCCGCTAGACGCCAACTTTGCTTGCCGATCGGCCTCCTCGTTTCCCGTGCAGATGATATCACTTATCTCTTGGAGTGACGTTCTTCAACAGCGACAGCGCTTCAAGTTACTTTTTCTTCTTTCTTTTTCACGATACAGCTACTTAGGAATATGCATTTGACGATTTGAACAAGAACGGCTGGTCTCGATAATAAGTCCTTACTACTGGCAGTGGCAGTGCTGGCATTGACGTTATCCAGAACTTTGACCTTCTTCTTCAACATCTACCACTGCACGTCGCTCCCATGTCTGTACAACCATCGTCAGACCTTGACAGTGTCATTCTGAAATCTTCAGATGATGTCTACCTCCCAGCCTCTCGCGCTCTGTTATCACTAGCATCACCTGTTCTGAAGGAGACGCTCGCGATGCCCGCGAAGGAGCAGAAAGATGACCTCCCGGTGGCACAGCTCGCACAAAATTCTCGCACACTGGAACACATTATCAGCCTTTGTTCTCAGAGATGGAACAAAGACCCTGCCATCACCACCCTTTCTGAATTCGGTGACGTCATGGAGGCCGCCAAGGAGTATAGGATGGATGGGGTCATGCAAGTCGTGGAGACCCTACTCCTGCAGTCGCCACTACTCAATCAAGAGGCTCTGGGCGCCTTTGCCATTGCAAAGTACTACGGGCTAGACCAGGTAGTGGTTGCTGCTGCCGTACACACGCTATCACTTCCACTGTTTTCTCGCGTGTATCACCCTGAGCTCGATAGAGTCACTGCAGGGGACTATGCGCGGCTACAGATTTTCTATATGGCATGCCGGGAAGCCTTTTGCGCTAAAAGTGCGCCTCCCCGGTTCCTACGCCCGAATATATTTAAATGGATGACTAGAGATTCATTCACATGGTTCACATGTGCTTCCTGTGTCGCCTCTGGTCGTTCAGTATACACATCTAGTATGCAAGAATCGAAGCCCAGTCAATGGTGGTGCGACTACCTCCAATGGATTTCATCTACATTCTCGCAAAACCCATCTCCAGGGATACTTCTTCAAACCGAGAGCATGGATCACGCAATAAGTCTAGCGGATGGGTGCGTGGTCTGCCGAAAGCGCGTGGCTCAAGATGTCAAGGAATTCAACGAAATGCTTCTGGCGGAGTTGGAGGTCATAATTTGCGCGGTATGTGCATTGTATGGCTTGTATGGCAAGACGCTAACCTTTCTGGTGCCTTTCACAGACTGCACAAAAGCTCGTCGCTAAAAATAATTTGGATAATCCCAAGCAATTGTCTCTCTCCGCTGGCAAGCCCCACACTTCCAAGCCAGTTGAGGTACTCCAGATGTTCAACGACTCGAACGCAGACTTGATCATCCGCACTGCAGACGATGTCTCCTTCCGGGTCCATAGAGTCATTCTTTCTTTGTCCGTCCCCGTGTTCGCGGCCATGTTCACACTGCCACAGGCGCCAGTTGATCCTGATGACAGCACTCCCGTCGATACCGCATCGTCAGTGTCGCCCTCGATTGTGGATGTCTCCGAGGGAAGCGCGACCATGCAACAATTCTTGCAATTCTGCTACCCTGCAGCAGACCCTGACATAGGGTCTCTGCAAGGCATCCAGGCGATCCTCGAAGTTGCGACGAAATACGACAGTGATGAGATCAAGCGACGGGCAGCCAAACGTTTGGACACGTTTCTCGCGAGCAGCACCTTGCGAGTGTATGCTATAGCATATCGCTACAAATTGGAGAGGGAGGTTCGATTGGCGGCAAAGCGATTTTTGCAAAACCGTATTTCTGTCACCTATGTGGCAGAGCTCGATTTCATCCCTGCTAGCGCGTACCACCAACTTCAGGAGTACCACATGCGTTGCCAATCAGTAGCCTCCCAGAAATTTCAAACGAGTGGCTTTTCATGGATTCCCATTTCCAGTTCCCAGGGGACAATAACGAGATTCATTTGGTTCACTTGCCGGAAATGCGCTGGCTCACCTGAAGTGAAAATTGCGGCCAATCAAGAAGTGGCACCCACGAAATGGTGGTCCGATTATATGGAGAGCGTATCTGAAATTTTGTCCGGCGTGCCTTACCACTCTGCCAAGGCTTTGACTGCCGCTAAAGATCGTGCATTGGAAGCTGCTGTCCAATGTTCGGCATGCCAAGTGAAGGTACGTACTTGCACAATCACTTGGGGGGTCATTCAGCTGACAATCCCCCCTCCCCTATAAAGGTGATTGCACAGATGACAGTGTTCCAATCCATGATGACTGCAGCCATTCGAGAAGCTGTCAATTCTGTGAGTATTCATCAAACACGTATCCATTCTAATACCTGATACAATCTTTACGCACCAGGTCGAATTGAAGGTAACCTTTTGAAAGTTGTTGGTATCATATGAAGGCTATAAGTTTGATGTCTGGGCACTGAGCGGGAGTGATACTTACCTCGAGGATAATCTGTCCTTCGGAATTCTAGCATCAGAACGCGTGTAGGATATAGTATTTACCACTACATATTTGACTGGAACATTGTATACGTATACGTAATATCCTTACTGTCGACATAGCGGTCCCTGCTGGCTGTTGCAATCAGTAGTACCCACTGGCGCGGTACGCACGTCGCAGGGAGAAATTTCCCTGTACGGATATCACCGGGCAGCAGGGTTTGGAATTGAAGGAAGTACATCGCGGGACTCAAGCAAGATACCAACCCTGGAGTTCAGAGTCACGATCACCACGTCCTACTAGTATCAATTAAGGGAAGCAAAAGAGAAGGCATCCAAATGCATCAATACGAGCTCTTTGAAAATTCATCGCATGTTTGCAATGAAGGGAACGAGTTGAAGTATTAATTATAAGGTGTCACTGGGTGACAGGATGATCGAGAAAGGTGATCAGTTCGCGCCGGCGCTCAGCCTCGTGTTGTGCACGTTGACCATCAGGCTGAATGGACGGTCCCCTTTCATCCCTTAAACGGTACACATGCCCCATCTCTGCACATAGATGGCTCCTCTGACACGCACCCCCAGAGCACCGTCCGCGAAGAGGACGTACGCAGGCAGTTCCAAGGTAGTTGCTTCACTTCAACCGTCCATTACTGAGAACACAGTTGAACGGCTTTGCGGAATTATAGAAGAAGCTCAGTATTTCAAGACAATCTCAGTGGGTTTACCGCATATCTGAAAGTTTTACATTCACTGAGATAGCTTGTTGAGTAGGGAAATGTCAGAGGAAGAGTCCAGCGAAGAAGGCCACAGCGAGACTGAACGGTCTTCGAGGCCATTGCTGCGGAAGGTACGACAATGTAACATGTTGTGTTATGTTTTCTTAAGGTGCTTTAACGTGTAGGATGTAATGCGGAGTCGAAGCCCTAAGAAAGTTGATGTGCAGTGAGTTGTACCTGCCTTGTCCCGGGAGTTTGTGGTCCATGGCTAAATGCTCTTTTAGCCTTCCGGGACCTGGGCCATCGCCCAAGCGTAATGGCACAGGAGACTCCAGCATGAAACCTCCTTCCCTCCAACACGGGCGTAACGCGTCAATCAGCTCGCTTCGCATGGAACAGTCCCCCAAGTCTTCCCCAAAACCCAAATCCTCTGGTGTCAAGCATGGCCGCTCCCAGTCTCTCAAATCGCTAGGATCCATAAGGTAACCTCATTGTTTGAGGACCAAAGTTAGGTCTAACATTTTTTCGTCAGACAATCTACTCCGGACATGGATGATAGCGTTTCAATTGCGGACTCCGCCAAAAGTGCCTCCAAGCCACGCACTACTCCAGCCTCGCGCATCCAAAACATTCAAAGCCACATCAACTGCGGTGATATTGAACCCCATCGAGCGTTCTGTACGAAATGTGATAAATGGGCAAACCTCGGGAAGCAACAAACCTACTCTGTGGGTATGTGGCTCAAACATAGGGCTCGTTGTGATGGGCAGTCGGAAGGAACACCGTACGTCGTGCCTTTAAAATCATTTCCGATAGACCTTTGATTTGCAGTAGCACCAAACCAGAGGCTGAAGAAGCCGAAGAAGCCGACGCTGACGGCGATGGTGACGACAGTTCTTCGGTAGCGGCTTCTTCTGTCGCTCGTTCAAAAGCACCGATACGACGGAATGCGCAGGAGAGACAGGCTATCCTTGAGGCAGATCCTAACATCCAGACATTAGAGCCTTATAAAGTGTTGTGCAAGATCTGTCAGAGATGGGTAAAGCTATCCAAGAGTTCGACATATTCAGCGCATAATTGGGACCGCCACAAGCGCTCCTGCAGCGACACAGTGTGCGTATATTCTCATGTTCGGGGGTTGAAATGTACCCATCATTTGCTTATTGGATGCTATAGTCCTAGTAGCCGCGTCTCGGCTGCCCAAAGGAAACTCAAACTAGTCAACGACCCGCAAATCAAATCATTTGACCCCCACTGTGTCGAATGTGCTCTATGTCGTGAAGATGTGCCACTTGGCCATGAGTCCGAATATAATTTGGCCAAATGGGAAGAACACAAATTGCAGTGCTCGGGGTGAGTGTGTTAATGGCTGCGGTGACACTGAATGCAACTGACCTTGTTTGTTTTGGATAAAGTTTACCTGCCGCACACCTGCAACATCAAGTGCCACCTCCTGAGTCCATAGCCTCCACGGACAACACAGCTGTTGCTTCCGAAAGGACCCCACCCAAGCCCGAGTTGAAACGGCCTCGGGATGGGGATGGTGATGGTGAGGATGAAGAAAAACAACCTCACAACCGCCCTCGAAAGGAGAGCTATACGCCGGAGGATAGACCCCCTCCCAGCCGTTGGGGGTGGTTCATGATGCCCTTCCAGGCGTTCATGACAGGGTTCCGACAAGGGGTGGGAGGCTCTGCTCCTGCACAATAAGCTGATAGCCTCCCATGTGTGATTCTTTCAAAACATATATCGCTATATTTACCGCGCTTTGGTTGTTTTCTTCTTTTTCTCAGTACATATACCAACCTACCCTCGTTTATACCATCTTTCTTCCTCCTCACCACTGAATAGTCTCGCACATTCGTTTGCCTGATATCCACTCCTTTGTGTTTTTGAAATTGACACGCTGTCCTTGAATATATTGTCGGGACTCACCGGGGTCCCAGCTGCCAATGGAGGATGAACAACACCATCACTTTCCTCGCCTGCGAGATCCGATTCCCACTTGACTGGCACTAACCGCTTTCTGAACCTTTCCGGGTCACGTCGCACGTTTCACCGCGTAGGAGCTGTGGGTGGACATGTGGCGCAGGCATTCGAAAGCAACAAATCGAAAGGTTGAGCATATGCAATGCGTGTCCAATGCTTCAGACAATGTGGAGGCAGATTGGGCTTGACTTTACTGAGTTACGGGAGTGACAGCTTGGCGTGCTTGTTTTTTCAAATTGGACAAGTTATAAGCTTCCACTCCAGCCCTTACTTTGTCCAATTTTCCTTCACTTTCCTCTCAAAATTTAGCTTCGCGTGTTTCCATAGCACACACGATGTCCCTTGCCGATTACGATCGCCAGATGTAACCATCTTCTGCATCGACGCTATTAGTCCTTCTGACATCTGAATCACCCCGGCAGCTTGAACGAGATGACGCGATGGTCATTACCATCCATCATTAACAAGACCGTACATGGAATTTCATCCGGAAAAATATCTAGACATGAGCCATACCCATCTGCGTCAGTGTATGTTCTCATAATCATGATTATGCACTTATTGTCCTGTGGCGTATAGCGACAACAGGCCACATCGGACGCCCACGCGGCTTGTTGGAATTGAAGAGAGTACGACTCCGATGAGCCATCAGGTCCCCAATGAAACAGGCTCTGCTAGGGTCAGAGGGACGCATTTGGCTCGTCAAATAACCCAGTTGGCTGGCAGAAATAGCCGTCAGAGGCCACGAGAAGGGGTACGTGGTTTATTGTATTGCCACCAGCGCGCGTGTATGCCCCATTGTGCTGATGTTTATCTGGGTCCACCAGGTAGCCCGTGCGCATGGTGTCGAAGTCACCATCCCATACAAGAAAGCCTTGGTATTGCCCGCGAACACATGCACTAGGTCGACGCCATCACTCACATCGGACGATGATGAAACCAGCAGCTCAGAACCAGAGTCACCGAGCGAGACCAGCATGCTATCATGGCGTATGCGGGACGTTGACGTGGAGCAAGTGCGCCTGGGAGTGAACACTTTGTCGCTTTCCACAAGAGAATGCCTGACTGGTCAATCGCCTGTCTCTGATCAATTGGTTTTCCATGCGCCTTATTATCTTGAACCCATGGGGAGGGGATGCTTCTTGTGTGCTTGTGCACTGCCTGGGAAGATGGTTTCTGGAGGGATCTCAGACAATGTCGATTTATGCAGTACCATTCACGAAGCCGCCGGAACGGCTTGGCCAGTTATCGCACGACCTCGCTGCCCTTCTTACGTGCAAACGCGCACGATGTTAGTATGATCCGGCCATTGAGCGTCCTATGTCGCTCAAAGAGTTCTATCACTCAACTGCATGTCCTACGTCGCCTTATTATTATAGTTTACCCCTTCACTTTAAATATCCGTGCTGCTTACACATACCTTATATTGGCACCCACCACATGTTGCTGCTTAAGACACGCTATCGAACAACGGTCCAGCAGACCCTATGCCCCCATGCAGCCTTGTGTTTGATAATATTGTTCGGCCTCAGGCCCGATGGCCGCAATATCTAGGAATAAGTAGTCTCATAATAAAGTATGCACACCTGGTGGTGTGGTTCGATTTTATTCTTCCCGACGTTCCTGTAAGGACACGCCTGTATGCGGCAGCGTGACAAGATCAAAAGGTGTTGCATGCATTGAAGCATGAAACGCCATGTTCAGCCGGCTGCCCGAGGTGCTCTATCATCATCCTCTGTAGGCGGCTTGACGATTCCCTTTGAGAGCAGGTCCCGCACCGCAACATTCGTGGATGCAGTGGTGCCGCTGATAATGGAGACTGTCAGCATCGTGGCATCGTGAAAAAGACATTGAAGAAACATACAGCACTTGCTTGACAACATCCCTGATTATGACTCCGCTAGACATATCGATCTTGTCGATATTTGGGAGTAAATCAGCGCGAGTTGGTCCGACGTTCAGTAACAGGACAGGCTTTTTCAGCTCAAGAGCCCGCTTCAGCAAGCTGAAAGAGATCGGTAAATGAGAACAGGCAGCGAAGAAGAAAAAGTGCGTACCTGAATGCGGAATATGTGGCAAGAGTAGTCCCGATAATGAGGAGCCGGTCGCATTGTTCGACGTGCAGTAACCTGCTTGAAAGTGAGTCTATGTGCACGCTGCAGTGATTGGGTGCCTACGAGCGGTCTTTGACGGCTTTGGGGATGGACTCCCCGAAGAAGATCACTTCTGGTTTGTGCTGGCATTCACTGTTAGCATTCATTCTTGCCGTATAGAACGAAAACTAACATTTGAATTGCGATGGTTCTCTTCCCAGCAAGATGGACATTCCGGGACCACGAAATCATCATACGAAACCCCTTCAATCGCAACCTGGGAAAGTCAAAGTCAGTTGGCTCAGAAAATGAAATCAACAGAACTCACATCACCGTCAGGATTCGTACGTGGCTGGTTACCGGTAGATTCCATGTCATCGACGAACTGTTTCCATTGAGGATTCGCATCCGAGAGTAGCTTCTGGAACATATCTCGATCTACGACATGCCCGCGTCGACAGCGCACTTTCTGTGTGATACACGACATTTAGTGCCACGCCGCGATGAGTCCAGGATGACGCATACATGTAGTGTGCCATGCAATTCCAGTATAGATGCATCCATTTTGGAGGAATCCCAAAGGTGGGAGATTGCCTTAAAGTGAAGGCCGTCCACGTTCTGTGTGATGAGTTTTGAGACAACGGATGTATGTTGCAGTGCTGCAAGTGCCGTGTGTGTTGTATTCGGGAGGGCATCCCTGACAGGAGGATATCCGAGATAAGATCGAAGCCTACGGACCAGCTCAGCTTCATTCCCCGGTTCCCGCATCAGCGCAGGAGGCTGCCTCACCAGTAACGTTGTCTGAGTAATGAATCGCGTCAAGCACATCCTTTCATAAAAGCTCATTATGCCAGCATACCTGAATGCATAACCTTTCTCCGTCTCATCCACCAATTCATGATACTAATTCTCGGTCAGCAACGACTCGACCAAGTCCTGCGAATTGCACCTACAAAAATAGGTCTTTAAAGGCGTCAATATACGAATGGATTGTTCAATACTTGTGCACTCACTTGTAGTTGGGATTCATGTAACGACCGTCATCGCCGCGGTAGGCTCGTATACCGGAATCTACGGAGACCTAATGACGTGCATAAGACCTATGATTGAATGCACGATAGTGAGAACGTACACCTGCTCCTGTGATCACAGTAGTATTGCCAGCCCCCAGAAATGTCGCTATCCGGTTTGTCGCGTCGAAAGGTGTGATGACCTTGGTTGTGGTAGCATTTGATAATATGGCAAGCGGGATAGTCGGAACAGATATCCTCATAGCAGGAAGGGCGTGACAGTTTCCCTGTCCTTTCTCTACCTCGATGTGGAGGTTGATGCGATAGACCAGTTCTCAACTTCAGAGCACCAGGAAACCGGAACAAAACATCCTTAGTCACTGTTCACGATGAACGCGCCGCCATCGGTCTTGCAAACACCCGGATTCGCGCACTATGCTTTAGCCTGGTCCCCGTTCCATACTTCTCGTCTTGCACTCGCGTCTTCGGCAAATTTTGGTTTGGTTGGCAATGGGCGATTGCATTTAGTATCTGTAACACCAGGGCCTACTGGTCAACCAGGGCTTCAATTGGAGAAACAGTGCGTTTGGAATGTTCTAAACCTCGTTTCAGTTACTCACAGAATCGATCGTTCTAGATACGACACGCAGGATGGTGTATATGATGTTGCATGGTCTGAAATACACGAGAATCAACTCGTAACGGGCTCGGGGGATGGGTCGATCAAACTCTGGGATATCATGCTGAATGTGCGCAAACAACGGACAAGAACCATGCACCTATCGACTAAAGCGTTCTAGGATCTGCCTATACGAGCATGGCATGAGCATACTCGCGAAGTCTTCTCCGTCGACTGGTCTAACCTAAAGAAAGACACGTTCGCATCTGCATCTTGGGATGGGAATGTCAAGCTGGTAAGCTTCGCTGCTGCCGAAAGCGCTGCGATCCTCTGACAATGCTTAGTGGACACCGGATCGACCACGATCTATCACTACGCTGCATGCCCATCAATCCTGCGTCTACCAAGCTCTCTTTTCGCCTCATCAACCTGAGGTCCTCGCTACCTGCTCAACGGATGGGACCCTGAAGATATTTGATCTGCGCTCCCGGAACTTCGCTCAGAATACGAACAGCTTCACGCAGCCGCAGACGGCTGCAGCCCTGACAGTGCCCGCATCTGGCACGGAGGTTCTCAGTTTAGACTGGAACAAGTACAAGCCTTTTCTCCTAGCCAGCGCGGGCGTAGACAAGGTGGTCAAGGTCTGGGATTGCAGAATGGTGAAACTAGGTCCTGATGTCGGGCAAGGTGTTGGAGGGATATGCGAGGTACTATTTCCAGGGCACGAGTATGCTGTGAGAAAGGTGCAGTGGAGTCCTCACAGGCCGGATGTGCTCGCTACCGCAAGCTATGACATGACTTGTCGAGTGTATGTTGCGTTGTCTTCACCCTTTATTTGGCCGTGCTGACTACATTCAATCGCAGATGGACCACAAATCCCCCACCTGGTCGCCCCCACTTACTTCACATTCACGATCCACACACAGAGTTCGTCGTAGGGTGCGCTTGGTCCTTGTACGATGAAGGCATCTTGGCAAGCTGTGGATGGGACAGCAGACTCAATGTATTCCGCGTATGAAGATTCAGCAACTAATTAAATGTATTAACAGCACTTCTCAGTTGGATCCGTCTCACAGTGGATTCTTTGCCAGTGGACGATCATTAAGCTCCTTCCACGTGAAGGGTGTCCACGATTTTCTCCAGCTTAACGTTTCCTCCAAGCCTTTGGATCTCATCCCGTATCTGTTTCTCCAATGTGCGCATAACGTCGAGTGTGTAATCAAAAGATTTTGTCTCGTTCTTCAGGTAGGCAATGGTGTGTATCTTGAGAGTGGGCGTGGTGGGCCGTTTCTGCAAGACATCTTTGTCGAGCAAGACGTTAATGGATGAATCATGTCATCATCATTGAAAAAAACTTACTGATGATCTGTCGATTTGACGTGTTCGAACGGACGCCATGTACAACAGGGAACGAGAACTTTCCTTCAGTCAAGTCTTCGGCAAATCCTTTGTGTTCTTTGTACTGCGTGATAACACATCAGCGTCTTTATTCAAACGGGTATGGAAACTTCGAAGGGGACGCTATGATTGTGTTCACCTGGGACTCACCTGAGAACTCTGCAGGTTCATGTAATCATCTCTGATTTGGAAGTATATGCCGAATATGTTGACTAAGGGTACGTAGTCGCTGTAAGCAAGTAATAAGCTGCTGATCAGCCTGCTAGGGGGATGGGGACGTGCACTTCAACGTTCGAAGTTGCGCACGCCATCATTAATTTGACAGCGATACGAAACAAGCCACCCGTCTCTGTTGAGAAATGTTAAGAACAAGCAAAGATCATAGAGGATCAGGGGGCTAACTGTCGTTGACCATTCCGATATATTGCTCTTCGGTCGGACATTGCAACGAGTCACGCCACAGCAGTTCAAGACCCTGCCCTCGATGAAGAGAGAGTAGTTCGGCTTGAAACCTAGTTATGTGCCATGGCCCAGAAAATTAAAGAATGCACTTACCTGTAACAACGCGATCTAGTTCGAACTCTGGCACAAGTCTTGCTTTGAATGATGGTGAATCTGGAACCATTAATAAATATACAGTGTTTATCCGAATACACATACCCGATGCAGTGGGTTGAGTGTGTGAGTTTGGACGCAGCTGAAAAAGATCCTGGTAAGCCTGAAAATAGACGTAGTTGGCGGAATTTATGGTTTGTGGGACGCCATAAATCTTGTGCGCCACTGCGCGTATGAACATCGTTAGCATGTACTTCCATCAGCTCGACATCCACGGACCAGGCTGGCCGCGGCGTAATTGTGAATCATCCTCAATATCATCGATGCTGATTTTCCAATTAAAAGGGCTGGTGAAACGTGGCATTGCACTCACAGCAAACTCGCACTGTGAAGCATGCTAACCACTCGGGAGATGATGATGAGCTTTTTGGAGGGGACATTTAACCAGGCATTGAAGGCGTCAATCATGAGGCCTCGAATCTCTTTTCCAGGCTTTGAAGTTATATATGTGTAAGGCTCCAGCAGTGCCTCCAAAGAGATTGCTTTCAGACTGCAAGTTCAAGATGATGTGTAAAAAACCCTCACAGATTCATCCTTTGCACACCACGCGGATGAATTGCTCAAGCTTGCAAGAAGATTGTCGTATTTTAATGCCATATGAGCCTTAGGCTTAGAGTTGATGGTACGCGGTGGTGAGCGTAGGAAGCAACTGCGGGACTGGTAGGAAGCGAGAGCCAACCGTCTATATCAGTCGGGCACGTGCGGCCGCTGCATGTTGCTACAGGACTTCAATCTCACACACTGTGTCTTCTTGAGTCCACCATCGCACTCACAAACTTTCAAACTTCATCACCATGTCCGCGCTAGACACAAACCTGAGTGATAGCATAATCCTGAAATCTTCAGATGATACCTATCTTCCAGCCTCTCGCGCTTTGCTATCGCTGGCATCACCCATTCTGCGAGAGACGCTCGCGTTACCTACGGAGGAGTGGAAAGACAACCTTCCAGTATTTCAACTCTCTTACCATTCTAATACACTAGCGCACCTCATCAGCCTTTGCGCTCAGAAATGGGAGGAAGATCCCCTTATCGACAGCCTTTCTGAATTCGGCGAGGTCATGGCTGCGGCGAAGGCATATAGCATGAGTGGGGTCATGCGGGCTATAGAGGCGTTGCTTCTGAAATCTCCGCTGGTCACGAAGGAGGCATTGGGTACATATGCGTTTGCCAAACACATTGGGTTCCCCCAGGTCGCGTTCGCGGCCGCAAAACATACCCTATCACTTCCACCATTCACTCAACTTTATCACCCTGAGTTGGATAAAATTACTGCCGGGGATTATGCACGCCTGCAAAAATTCTATGCGGAATGTCAGGAAGCCTTCCGCCGAACAGTTCAGGTCCGGCCAAAGGGGAATTCAAGTTATCAATGGATCACACGAGACTCGTTTGTATGGTTCACATGCAATTCGAAGTTATGCCCTAACTCTAGTCGGGTGCTCATAAACGGTAACCTAAAGATTCCCACCAAAAAATGGTGGTTCGACTACATCAAATGGATCGATTCCAAATTCTCCCAAGTTCCGTCTCCCACCATACTCCTCGGGCTTGAGGCTATAGACCAGGCGATGAGCGGAGCTGGTGGCTGCACGATCTGCCAGAAGGACTGCCTTCAAGATCTGAAAGATTTTAATGATATGCTTCTGGTAGAGCTGGATCAATTAATGAACGAAGTATGTTCGCATTTATACTGTGTATGCTCTCCACTGGCGTATCGCTGACCTCATCATAGATTTGGAGCCGCCTCTTCCCCTCCACCACGCCCTCCACCACGCCCACTAATATTTCCAAGGCTAGAACGGCCATTATGCCCCGAATGTTCAATGACTCTAACGCGGACTTGATCATCCGGACTTCTGATAATGTCTGCTTTCGGGTCCATAGGCTCATTCTCTCGCTATCGGTACCCGTTTTTGCGACAATGTTTACGCTGCCACAGATATCGAACCCTCTTGATCAACCAGACCCAACAGATCCTATCACAGTCACCGCGTTAGTGGCACCTTCGATTGTCGATGTCTCTGAGGGAAGCAGGACGATGCAACTGTTCCTGCAGCTTTGTTATCCTGCAACAGATCCAAATATAAAGACCCTCGCCGAGCTCCAGGGAATGCTCGAAGTCGCGACAAAATATGAGACTGACGGGATCAAGAACCGCATCGCGAAACTTTTGGAGAAGTTTCTCAAGCAAAGCAGCGCTGTTCATAACAGTATAGATGTTTACGCCATAGCTCATCGCTACAGATTGGAGAGAGATGTGCGATTAGCCGCAAAGCAGTTTTTGCAGCGACCGCTTTCCGCAATCTCTTGGTACCAACAGCTCGATTGCATTCCTGCCAGCGCGTATTATCGGCTTCAGGACTACTATCTGCGTTGTCGGACAGCAGCATCCAAAAGATTCTTGACCGGCCATCTATCATGGGCTACTGCAAGCGAGACGAAGGGCGCCCATGGTAGCCCGTTTGTGTGGTTTAATTGTCGCAAATGCGCTGGGTCACCTGCTATCAAAATAAGCAACAATGAAGAAGTGCAACCTACCGAATGGTGGTCTGATTACATGCAGAGTGTTTCTGTCACTTTGTCCGACGTGCCATGCTTCTCCACCGAGGCTATGACTTCGGCCAAGGATCGTGCATTGGAAGCTGCAGTCGAGTGCTCTAAATGCCGAGCAAAGGTAACTCACAATACTATTTTGGAGCCATCGAGCTGACAATCTCATCCTTCTGCACGAAGGTCATCCCACAGATGACAGCTTTCCAATCACTGATATCTGCAGAGATAGAATCAGCCATAGAATCAGTGAGTTTTTTAAAATCACCGTCGCAGGACTTCGTAAAATGTGCCAGAACTGATGTGATCCTCTAAAAAGGTCGAATTGAGGGTGATCTTTTGACAAAGACGCAAATCGCGAGCTTTCAACTTGAAAGGGGTCATTTACACTTGCCAAAACATCAATCTAACATCAATCTGATCCCCCAAAATCCCCTTGTGTTACCATGCGTGCTTGGGGTATATCCGGCCCAAAATTTCCCTTTCCTTCCTAGCGAAGGTGGTGGTGCCACCACATTCATCGTACTACTAGTGTGCTTGCCGGTAGCCCGTCCGGGGGGTCGTTTTTTTGTTTCTTCAACTAACTCTCGTGTTGTAGTGACGCATTCGTCGTGATACTGAAGTATCCGAAACATCTGACCGCCGGTGATAGACTCAAGTTCTGCTTCAAAATTGCTTTTGCCAGCATAGCTTTCAAAGCTGCCAACGAGCCTCCTCGCTCTTTCTGTGCCGACAAGCCGCTGCGAATACACCCAACGGGTCTGCCTGTACGAACTCTGGGGGACAACAGCAATCTCAACAACCGCTTCTATATCCTCTCCGCATTGTACTTGAGCGCAACCTCTAATAAGTCCTCGACGGAGTCTTCGAACCTCTTCGAACTCGTTCATGAAGACAGGCCGATCCACTGCCGCCGCTGGATAGCATATGAACAGGAACCTCTTCAGGACCTTACTCCCTTCCGCCAATTCAATAACCGGCGATCCATCTTTCGTTTGGTTCCGCACTGCACCTTCGGGTGCATGTGGCATAACGAACTTATAAACTGAAATTTTAGATGCAAGTGACAGTAGCACTTTGTGGATTCGGAAATTGACGCTATCCAGCGCTATCCGATGATCATCAGATCACATTTGCTCCTGCGTAGCCGAACTGCGTACTGGTAGCTGGGACCTCTGTGATAGCCTGCTTGTCTGATGTGATCTCTGCGATCTGCATTTCAATGTCGGCCATCTTGTGGCAAGAGTAAGGTCGTTTGAGTGGATGCATGTACAAGTATTGTCGTGTGGTTTGATAAATTGTTTCGCAACTCTGCAACTCACAGATTGCTCGCAGATTGAACATAGCTGCCGATAACTCCACTAATATTGTGAGTCCCAATTTACTCGACAATCGACTTGAGGTCCCGTCTTCCGGACTTTGCTTATACACACCAATGTTCAAGTTCCAATCTGCGGTGAGCCAGCGAACAAATCACTACACCAGCATTCAATACACCCTATTAGAATCACGACGAACTCTTCCACTTCTTCTCCAACTCCAGTATAGAATCCACCGTATCAGACAGACTCTTCTTCCACCCAATAAACTCTGTCAGCCCCAGCTTCTCCCGCGCTACCCGCGTGCTGATCCTTACGACGGGACCAGGAGCCGGGTTGCCCGAGTTCAGAGGGACGAGTCTGTCTTTCAGCTCGGGGCGCGTTGCGTATAGCTCCTCAGTCGCCTATTCCGCATCACACAAGGAGATTAGTACTTCGGGAAGGGGGCTATGGAAGGAGGGAACATACCTCTTTCCACGTAAATGCGCCTCCGCAGAGGGGCACTCTCTCCCCGTCCGCTGCGTCTGTCTCCAGGGCCAGCACATGCGCCCGTGCCACATCTACGTATACCCGCCAAATCGAAACCGATAAAGCAGTTAGTTTATGTTATTCCCGGACGCTCGCCGAAGCAAAAGAGGAGGGTACGTACCGCGCACGTCACAGAACAGCGGAAGCCTGTCATCTGGGATCGCGTGCACGCGTCCGGAGAACAGCGCGTAGATGGCCGCGGAGGAGGTGTTCAGAGTCTCCGGCGAGGTGGCGGCATCCTGCAGAGCGGGGCCGTAGATCATCGGGGGGTTGACTAAAGTAATCATTCGCGATTGTCGTTAGACAAATATATCTGCAAATATGCAGTGTTCTGGAACGGGAGGACGTACGCGCGACCAGTTTGAGTTGATTCTCCTCTGCAAACGCCCATGCCGCTTTCTCTGCGAGCTTCTTCCCCGCAGAGTACACAATGCCGGGCAGCACGCCGGGCGCCGCTGCCTCATCGTACGTGTACGGGTTCCAGTCTGTCCCCACACATCAGCATAACACGTTCAACAGTAAAGTCAAAGCAAGAGCCTGACCTTTCTCAGTATACTCCCTGTCCCCCCACGGCCCTGCCCCCTTCAAGTCCGAGATCGCGGCGAAACTCGACGTTATGACTACCTTCTTCACTCCCGCCTTCTTCGCAGCACGCAAAACGTTAAGGGTGCCGTGAATGGCGGGCTTGAGAAGATCTTCTTCGCCATTGGTGATGGTGAAAGTGTAGGGAGATGCGGTGTGCAGGATGTATGTGACTCCTGGATACACGATGATAACAGGCATGGATATGAGGGCATATATTGGGTAGGCCCGGGGCAGACACACCTTCGAGAGCAGCACTGAGATCGCTGTTCGCGATATCAGGTACTACGATAGTTTCGAAGTTCTGCGGAAACTTTGCGAGCAGAGGAGCACTCTTCGACTCGCTCCGTACAGTCCTGAACAATCTACGTCGAATCAACATAGCTTTCGGCTTGAATGCGGGCTTACCCTCGAACGCGGTACCCGGCTTGTTGGGTGGCTGCGACGACATGCTGCGCGAGAAATCCTGTGACACCAGTGATTAGCACGAGGGGCTTTGAGTCTGCCATGGTTGAATTGATTCTGTAGAGCGAACTGTAAGAGCAATGTAAGAGATAAGATGCGATTCGAGATAAGCGCTGGTCGTAGTAGCCCCTGAGCTGCACGCGATGAAGTCATTAATATTCAAATTGCCAGTCCTCTTGAATCGGAACCTGTACTTTACATTGATCATGAACGAATACCTCCCAATTACTTCAATTATTACCAACCCAAGTCCTACCCAAGCTAATTCACCCACCCAAATACTCCATTTCGAGCACTCGTTTTCACTGAACTCGAACACATCACTGCTTCTCAGGGCCAGGATGATGACCCCCAGGCCCAATCTGCTCGCTGCCCGGTGGTGGTGGTGGTGGATGGGGGTGCGCATGCGCGTGCGGGTCAAGCCTCGGGTCGATGACGGGATAATACCCATACGGCCCCGGGGGCGGCCCGTAGTGCATATGCGGATGCGGCTGTGACTGTTGCTGGTGATGGCTCGGGCCCGGGCCTGCGAACACCTGAGGAGGAGGGAGCGGCTGCTGGTGTGGATGTGGTGGCTGCTGGGGATGCTGGGGATAAGGGTGCTGGTGCGGATGCGGCTGGGGTTGCTGATGAGAATTGGGGTGCTGGCCGGGTGGCGGGTAGTAGTAACCATATGGCGGGTATCCCATCGGTGGGAGGAGCGGGTGGGGCATCTCGCCCGGTCCACCTGGCGGTCCACCTTGGGCGTTCATGTCCACGAATTGATGCTCGTGCTGGGGAGTGGATCCTGGAAACAGGAAATCTTAGTATTGAAGAGATGGGGGGGAAGGGGGTGCATACCATCGGGTTCGGGTGTGCCGCTACCTTGGTTATTACGATGTGTGCAGCCAGATTCCATGCCCTTGTGCCAGCAAGCTCTGCACGCTCGGTCTTGACATTCGTAGTTTTTGCGCGAGCACGCTGCGCAAGGCCTGGTTTGTGGGGATTAATGGGTGTCCAAATGGGCAGGAGGATGTGTAACGTACCTATTTCCGTCACATCGAATCTTATCTCTCCTGCAGTTCGTGCAAGCCTGGGCTCGGTCAGATGTGGAAACGATGCGTGGAAATGCTGACTCACAGCCATGACTCTCGTCCCATGCCCCCTTCCTTTCCTAGTGGCATTCACGCACTCCACATTCTGCTCGATGCAATGTTTGCATGGCCTTGTGTCTTCGCACTTCTTGTTATCCTTCCTGCAGCATTCGCACCGCAACTTCACGAGTTTCGGCCCGCGGTTCATGTGTATGCATTCTTCGCTGCGAGTAATGCAGCGCGCACACGGCCTCTGATCCTCGCACTGTAGCACGCATTAGCGACCGCCCCTACACATAAGACATGGAAATGACACGCACCTTCTTATTGTCCCTGCGACATGCCTGGCACGCCAATTTGGCCCTTTCGCCGCCCTTCGCGCGACTGCTCCTGCCCATACTATCCCCTGAGACCACACGCGGCCCTGGGCCTGAATCGTGCCTCATCAGCGGTCCTGCCTCCTCCATGCACTCGAGCTGCATCTCGCGGCAGCGCGCACAGGGCTTGCCATCCTCGCAGCGTACGCGCGCGCGGCGGCACGGGTCGCAGCCATCGATGCATTGTGTCGCGGTGTAGCCTTTCTTCGTGCAACCGCCACAGGGTCTGTGAAACGTGTCTCAGTTAGCGGGCGGGCACACGACCAACAGCGAGGGGATTCTCGCACCTATCCCCGTCACATCTTATCTTATCCCGCCTGTCAGATACCTGTATTAGCTTGCTCCAATCCCGCCTCCAATCTTTTGCTCACCTGCAGCTAGCGCATGCCTAGAAAAACGAGGCAAAAAGCACGATCAGCCATATCGCTCGCCCCCAGAAAACATTTGAACGCCTACTTTGCTCACCTTCGCCGCCCGCCTTGGCCAGACGTCGGAAGTCGGAAAAAGGGTGTTCGGGTTCGGGTTCGGGTTCGGATCCATCAAGATGATTTAGCAATTTCTCCTGTGCCGATAGGCGACAACGTCCGATTTGAAGGCGATGAGAGGGAGGCGGGAAAGGTTGCCGCTTTGGGAAATTGCTTTTCTTTGAAATTTCAACTCCGCGGCGTGACTTAGTACTGTCACCAGCTGCGACTCAAGCCTTGAGTATACCCAGAGTGTACCTCTTTATACTACTTTGACGGTCAGCTCAAGATATTACCAACAGCCTCACAGTGTCTGCAGGCGTCAGTTGTAACTGGCTGGAATCCGCCTGATCCGAGCCGTGAGTAAGTTGGCCATCTCAGATCTCCACACAACGACTGCAATTAGGTGGGTGGTTGGACTTGCAATGCAATGCTAGTTCGTTCAATCTTGCCATGAATATATTAGGAACAGATTTAAAGACAGATCTAAAAGGTGTAGTATCCTTGCATTTCCAACTCGAAATTGTAATGCATTGTTTTTCCGATGCTAGAGGGCTTCCATATGACACCCTCGGCGAAACCTCCTCGGCCTCTGGTGGCGAGCCCTATCTACCAACTCCCATTATACTTGTAAGCGTGTGCGGTCAATGGCGCACACTGGTACACTCGTCGCCTCGCCTATGGTCTCGATGACCATTTCAATCACACCGTCAAATACCGCATCTAAGGGCAACTTGATTCATCCTATACCACAATGTCCGCTGCTCAGCCCTTAACGCTGAGCATAGCACATCGCGATGAGGCGCCTCACGCACCACGGGAATGATATGTTATTAGTATGTCTTGGCGCAAGAACCATGCAGTCGCTTTTGATCCCCTAGCAAGGAGATTGTACATGGTGTGGTTATGGACCATGGTTTTCACACTTGAATCTCTGGCTTGAAAACATGGAATGTGGCAGATATAAACTACTGGTAAAAATAAGTTGTTCGCTGCCGTCAAGGGGGATAGAACCAAGGCAGAACTCGAGGACCAGGAGTCGCGGCGCCACGTGACACGAATCGCTCTCCTGACCCCTGAGTCAGCCCTCGACGGCGGACGCAACTTGAAACATCATGTTCCGATTCGTTTTCCTCAAGTGTCCAACGGGAAGACGTCGTGTTTCCTCGAGCGAAGGTGCGTAACTGGTTGGCTGCATGGCTGAGTCGTGGCAGATGTCTCAAACTTGGTTACGCCGTTTCTGATGTCCGAGTCGCTGACCCTGAGCTGACTATGCTAATCACACTGCAGTACAATCCTCAATCAAATTATTCTCGGACCTAGACCTTTGATTCTATAACCGTTGGGCCTTTATTTTATCCCCGCAAAGTACAACCCTATCGTCCGATGCATACAAAACGTGACTGGCACCCCTTACAATTTTGCCTGCGTCATCTCCTCACTCAGCTTCTTCATCAAGTTTGTCCTGCGTTTCCTCTCGATCTTTTCCCTCATAGGTCGAGCTTTCTCCACTGCCCTCCGGACCCGGATCATCCAGAATTTCTCAGCGTCATGCCCCTCCAAGGTCAGGCTCAACGGCTCGCAGAAATCTACCATTTGACTGGCACGGTTGAGGAAAACCCACTCCTGGGTTGCAATTTTGTAGAACACAGACAGCTCGCCCGCCTTGGCAGCCGTGTCACTCGTCCAGACGTGGGCTGGCATGTCCGCTAGCCATTCGGGAGGGGCATTATCGCGAGCCAGCTTGATAAGGTGATCCATAGTGAAGTGGAGGTAATTGAGACAGGCTGCGTGCACGATCCCCTGAGTCCCCAATTGAATGTGGTGCAGCAGCATGTTGCACATGATGTCTACCGGACATTCGTCGAGCAGGTTGGAGCCCGACAGGCGGTCGGATGGTACCACCCAATGCTGCGTCTTGCCCTGCAGGAAGAGGCGGGAGAGGAAGGTGTCGACCGGCATAGAACCGTCAGGGCCATACCCCTCGTATGGCTCGCGGACGGCGGGGCCGATCAAGCTTGGACGAATGATCAGGATGGGGATGTGGGGGTAGCGTGCGAGGAGAATGCGCTCCATGATGTGTTTGGAGTATGCGTAAGGAGATGGAAAGGCCTTGAGGTGCTTCGTTGTCCCCGTGCGCTGTATCTCTGCCAGCTCTGCCTCTGCGTCCTCGAGCGGGTAGATCTTCTCGTGAAGCAAACCCTCCGGACGGTTTGCGTTGACGTATGCGGAAGACACTTGGACGAATGACTTGAGATGCCGGAAGCGACTGCTCATTCGCGCAAGCTCCAACGGTGCCAGACAATTCTCCTGAACCGCTTTGCGCAGAGGATCTGATAGACTGATGTTGGCTGCGCTGTTAATGACCACCGTGACTTCGCGTTCCAACTCTGGCAACATGTCGTCTGAGACGCCAAAATTTGGCTTTGTGATGTCTCCAATCACGAAGATGAGCTTCTTCATCGCCAGTATATCTTCGACTTGGTTGGGCAAAGTCTCTCTCCATCGAGCTATGGCTCGAGCCTCTGAACCACGGATCAAGACATATATCTTGGATGTGGGCAGGATCAAGGCGAGCTTGTAGAGAAGGCATCCTCCGACGCCGCCTGTGGATCCTGTCAAGAACACGGTGGCGTCGCGATAGAAATCGAGGACTTTCTGGGTCGAGGTCATTTCTGGGATATGACAACGGCTTTGCTGGTGGAGCTGACGAATCCTCGATGTCATAAGGGGTGTTTAAAGTGCAGGTCGTACATTGCACGCACCTTTATAGTGCACATTGTTGGCGCATTGCGCCGAAGGTTATTCAATAATATCTAATGTCCCCGGTTGCCTTGGCCCTGCCTTGAACTTACTTAAGATTTAGAAGGAGAGGTCATTCCATTAATTAGTCTTATTATTACGAGATCTCCTAATAATGCATCGTGATATAAATTAGTAGCCTCCCTCGTCAGCCCGGGTGTGGCTGTAGCCACATCTCCTGCCCCAAGTCACAGCGCGGTCCCGCCGAGCGTTAGCGAGGCTGATAGAGGTTCGGGTCAGAGGCTCGAGTTTGATCTAGGGGCTAGGGGTTTGGGTTAGAGGTCACCCTCAGGGTTAACGGTTTGGGTTAGAGGTCAGGGTTAGCGGTTTGGGTTAGTGGTTTGGGTTAGGGGTCAGAGGTCTGAGGTTAGGACAGTGATATTTATTTCTGGGGGTGGGGTTAAATTTGGGTTAAATTTGGGTGAGCTTATCTTTATGGTAAAGAAATGGTTCGAAAATGGCGATCCTAACAGTATAATGTGACTAGAGACAAGTTACAAGGACAAAGTTCATTGTGGCAGCAGCCACATCCGGGCTGGCCGGGTACGGTCGAGGACATGCTAAATATGGTGCGTTACGAAATCACGTAATAAGACTAATCGAACCATACTTCAAGCCACTCTAGTCTCTTTGGGCGACGGTCAGGGAACGACAATGAGTACAGTTATGGACAGGTCACTGACACAGATCGTTCACGAGGCCACTTTTGTGCACACGTTCCATTGGCGCCAATTCTTGTGCAAATACCCCAAATTTTGTCTCAGAATCGAACCATAGATATCGCGAGTCTGCCCATATAATCTATAGAGCAGTACAAGAGCGGTATCTCAAAATATCGTAGCGTAAGATCACTTGCCTTGAAGGGTAGATTTCCGTATTTGGACTCTCGGCCTGGACCACTGAACTTTGAAGTTACATAACATTGATCGACCACGTGCTATTCCCCGCCAACACCTCAATTGCAAGCTCATTCAGTGAAAATGTTGTATCACACGGTACACCGTTTGGCGGTGTACTATACTTAAGACTACCTACAGGCTGCATGCCGCCCTGCTCCCTTCCGCACGAACAACAACTGCACAGAATCACATCACGTCTTTCAAGCCTGCATTATTATAACCTGAATGTGCACAAGATGCATCGCATTCAATCCCCAAAGCCCAATAGACGATTATGCTATGCGTAGAGTACGGTACCGAGAGAGACAGCGCGAGAAGGGTATGTTAGCAAGCGAATGTAAGTGTGAAAAAATCAACGAGAATCTATAGCTGGTAAATCGCAATCGACTTGACGCCCCAATTCGCTTCTTTGAAGTTCGTCGCATTCGCCATCATCTGCGCGCACGTCCCCGGGCACCCGCTCTGCGCATACGCGTCGCCCGCCCAGTCCCCGCATACCGTCGTGTCCAGCGTCAGCGCATGGTCAAAGAAATGGCTCTGGATATCGCAGTCGCCGCCACCCCACGCCGCCGCCGGCGTCCCCCACCCGCTCGGGTTCGGCGTCCTGGACGTGACGTCCGCGGGGATCGCGCTCCGCGCGAACCGCCAGATCTTGATCCCCGTCGAGTCCCACAGGTGCGCGAACACACCTCCGCCCGCTGCGTTGAACCCGGGCCCGAAGGACGTGGGCGAGGGGTCGGAGAAGCCGCAGCCGGAGTTGGACGCGTCGTTGGAGAGGCAGGTGGTCCCGAGGACGTTTGAGGTGAACGCCTCGGCGGCTGCGGGCGTGCGGGAGAGCGTGCAGGTGGAGCCCGTGCCGGAGTGGAGGGTGTATTGGTTGTTGGCTTGGTCGTTTACGCCTTCGATGATGTCGATTTCGCCGGCCGAGGGCCAGTTGGGACCGGCGGACCACCAGGCGGGCTGTAAGGATGGTTAGCTATGATGGTACATTTCCAGATTGCAAGAAGTTGTGCGCACCCATGTGCCGCATCCCTGGGGCATGTGAGAGAAGTCGGCAATGAAGAGGCCGGATGAGTACAGTTTTTTGCTGCTTATGCGCACTCTGATCATTGGGTTCAGTTCACTGCAGTAGTTGGATTGGCTGTGGGACTCACGAATTCCGGCTCCCGCCTGCAGCTACTTTGCTTGTCGAGTCGACGGCGATGATTGCGGTGTTATCGCTCTGCACCACTGCGAGGCCCGCCTTGGATGCACTGGCCTGGCTGACGAAATTTACATTCCCGTGCGTGGGGTCTGCGCCCGTGAAGAAGTTCCACTCACTACAGGCATCGTCAGTTGATTGATACGGGATATGGATATGGGTATGAACGCACTCGAAGAATGTTGATCCCTCATGAAGATCCGCCAACTTGTATTTCGAAGACGATGAAGATGTGGATGAGGGCGCGGAAGATGTAGCACTGGCAGACTTGGTCGCGCTTCCGCTGCTGCTGCGACTGCTGCTTGCGCTGCTGCTGTGGCTTGCACTGGCGCTGCCGCTTGGATTAATGCTGCTTGGGCTGGTGCTGTGACTGCCACTGGCGCTGCTGCTTGGGCTGGCGATGGCGCTGCTACTAGCACCCGCACTGGACCTGGTCTTACAGGTGCCATTTGCAGCGAGTCGTTTATGAACAAGTCGGTGTCCTGGCCCGTAGTACAAATCGTGCGTCGTCCGCTCTGCAGACGCTGTCACCAAAGGCATCGACGTCAAGCCGAGCGCGATAATGAGTGTTGTAAGGGAGAAAGAGTGCATCGTCAACGAGCAGTCCGGTCTCGGAGAAAATCAAGGATGAGGAGGAGGAAGAGAAAAAGCTGACGATTGCCCAGATGGAAATCGTTATGCTCTTATACGGTGGACATTGTGCCTAGAACCTGGAGCCGCAATTGTCATTGTGCGGCCAATGTTGTTGCGATCGGAGTCTAGTGGAGGCTTTTCCGTCCGGTGTCAATCCGGCGTTGTACTTTCCTTTGCAGCACAGCATTCCACGTGGCCGCGTTTTGTTCTCCTTTCAACATCCTTCTAACCGCATCGACCACTGTTTTGTACTCGTCAAATGCGTGGTCTTGTCGATACAACTCGCTCTGGGATGCGTACCTCCAAAACTATTCAGTTTATTTTAAATTTTGACAGCCAAGGTCCCAACATTCGTTGCATGGAAACAGATGGAAACCGCTCGCTGGCACTGGCTCCCGGTATGCCGCATGGATTATGTTGTACCGCCGCTGACGATATCCGTCTTTTGTGGATTGCGCGTCCACGCGATTCGGAATAGCCATGAGGGGGAACCACGGAGGATTATCGTGCCACTTTTTCACCCGGAGGGTGACGAAAAGTTGGTTAATCAAACTCGAGGAAGACAGCACATACGCTCTGCTCGAGAATACGAAATCTGGCTCCTGTTGTCTCCCAGTATGTCGGCGGCCTTGCCAATGCCACTGCACGGAGCCCCGGAGGCTGGAGCACCGATCCTCGGCAGTATTGCGCACATAGCCGAATGAAATCATGCAATGCAAATCTCTTTTGAATCCGCTCCGCTCAGATTTCTCCACCCAATCCCTCGCCAACACCATGACTGGCGATGACACCGAGAACCAAACAACAAAGAACGCCGCCAAGCCCGTAGACACCGAGGAGCGGTGCGTCCATCGCGGGCAGCTGATAAGATGAATATCATTGATCGACTACAAGGAATGACCAACCCGGGGAGGAGACGCGCAGAATGCTGGATCAGCTCGAAGAACCCGCACCGTCGTCGAACGACACCGATGGACGTCTTGACCTCGCTGATCGACTCAACAGCGAGCGCGAGAGCGACCCTAACCGACCCGGTGCTGCTGTGTATGCCGAAGTGACGCGGAAGGTGCTAGATCAGCTCGAGGAGCCTGCGAGTGTTGAGGAGGAGAAGGTCGCGGAGGAGAAATCAGTGGAAGAGCCTGCCCCGCCGCCGAGTCCATTTGATGGATGGAGGCGCAAAGGACGCACCTCAGGCTCGACCTCAAGAGGAGTGGCGCAAGAAGAGTGAGTACCACATGCCCGCTCTTCATCACTTCCCCTTGGCTATAATCCAAAATCCCATATCCCTCGCCGAGCGTACATGTTGAGACGAAGCTAACCTGCCATACTCTCCCTCCGCAGCGTGCCTTTCGACGCAGGCAAGTCGAACGTGTCTGTAAGTGGCTCGCAGGGGACGAAGGGCGGTGGCACCAAGGGCTTGAGATAGAGCAGAGTCGCTGCGTGGGAGAAGTAACAATGTTGTCACCGTATGTGATACCCATTGGACTCCTGAATCGACAATGTTATACTACTCAGCTACAGTATTATTTTGGATCCATTCTTTGCTCTAGGACACAAGATCACAGCGCACACCTAGATCTATCACGGCTCTGAAGCAGTCCTGAATCCTGGTCCCCTTCAAGTTTCCATACATCCCACTACCATTTCGCATGGTCCTGATCCATCCTAATCACTATGCTACAAAAAAAGGCCAATAACGACAAACGACATTCAAGTCCTCCTGCTAACAAGCATATTTCCATTCATTCTCCGCATGTGCCTCGTATTCCGACTCCCTAATGCCGCAAGCTCCTAAGGCCTAAAACGACTTGTGGGGTATCAGCCGAGTCTGGTCCCACTTCCGGCTTTGGGACCCTGCGAGCCACCCATCGTCACATTCGGCCGGCCTTCGTGCGTTATCGCGCTACCATACAATCAATATGGCGTTTCAAGAGGAAACACGAATGAGTAAAGCGCACTTCGATTCAGCCGATCTGCCAGGTGTGGTCGCGGGTCTCCCTGGTGATTTCGAATTCGATCTACCGAGGTGGGAAGAGTAAATCGAACGTGATGAGGCAGGCCCGTGTGGGAGATGGTAGACCGGGCTGGTTGGGCTTACCTGGGCGCTCCGTTCCCTTGTACGTTCAGAGGGGCCTGAGCCTGAGTGGGCATGCTGCGCCCAGTGCTCCTTTGTTCCTCTTCTCTGCTGCAACCCGCGCCAAGTAAGCTCGTGTGCGCATGCCAGGACTACTCGGCACTCCAAGTCCACGACATCATCGGATGCGGGATCCACATCCACATGCCATACATGCCACATACTTACCGAGTTGTTGGTGGGTGTCGAGCGTCAGACATGGCTTTGGGCTTTGGTGGAATAGTCTTGGGTCAAAGGTATAAGGGTAACTGCAAGGACGTGGTGGGAGATCACAGGGCAGCTTGGGCAATTTCAATGATCATGGTCACGATAGCTACGGCGTTAACGGATATACGGGCCGGTTGGCGCCGCGGAATCAAATCCAAATAAATATCAGCATCTGCTGCGCTGGATCAAGTCGAATGTGGCACTTTCATGCGGAGGACGACTACCCCAAGAGCTTGGTCTGTACTATGGCAAAGTAGATAGCAGCCGACAAAAACCGGAGGACTATGTATATTTGATTACTTGGCTATCATTGACAAGAACTTGGAAAAGGATTCAGAAAGACTCGGCTTAATGCCTTTTACACTCCCAGCGTTAGATGGCATGCCAAATTTAAATGATAGTGTACTCTACATACAAGTTGAGTAATAAAATAGAAGTCCAAATAAGCTAAAATCGAAATCGCAATGTCAAATGTCCACCCTCAAAAACCTCAAAAACAATCATGTCTCGACTACTTCTTCCCGTTCATGCCCCAGGACGAGTTCGTGAATATCGCATAGTCGCCGAAGCTCGCCGTGAAGTTGAATGTGGACCGGTCAATCCCGCACCGATCCAAGCACTCCTGCGCGCCGAGGATGATGTTCTCGGGCAGCTTCGTCGCGTCCAACACCGACACCCCAACGTCGCCGAGCGTCGCTTCCACTACCGCCTGGTTGAGCTTGAAGAAGTTCTGCGCGATCTGCGATGTGCCCGGGTCCACCTCGTCGAAGCTGGCGACGAATATCGTGGGCTCGCAGGCCATGTTCTGCTGGAAGTGGATGCTTCCCTTGGGGAAGACGGTGGCGCTGCCGAGGGGGACGGTGTTGTTGATGACGTTGGCGCCGTTCTCCATGATGAATTCGGTGTAGATGGGGCCGCCCGAGACTACGATCTGAATCTCCGTTGCCCTGGGGTGCGTGTGAGGCGAGTTGGCACCGCTGTAATTCAATCTATAAGCATCTTGGTATGGATAGCCATGGGAGATAACATACCAAGGGCCGAGCACACCGACGGTCATTGCGCCATTTCCTGTCAGCAAGGCGGGGAAGTTTGCAGAGTTTGCGGCTATGGCGAAGCCACCGAGCGCGGTTCCGCGGGACCCCGCGGTGAAGTCGAATACGTATGCGGAGTTGGGCTGGAGCAGGCAAAATGATCAGACCACGTGAGCCGATGCTGCCAGTGTAGTACTCACTGTGACATCGGCAACTCTGTTAACCTGGGTGTTCGCCGTGATCAGCTCTGCGACGAGGGCGGTGTCGTTAGGAGGTGCAGGTGCAGCAGCCACCGATGCTACTGCAGTGAGGACGGAGGCTAGGAGGAGGGTGGAGAACATGATGAAGATGGGCGGGAAATGGGAAGGCTGAGTGATATAATTTGTCAGTCACACGCCCTAGCTTTATACGCTTGCGAGGTTGGCACGAGATGCCCTGGCTTGCAACTGATGCGCGTTGACAATGAAACCCAACCGCGGTGGCAATATTATGAGCACCGCCGTGATCAGCTTGAGCACCGCTTGGGAGGGAAAAAGCTATTGCCAGAGGGATTCTCGGGCGTTTCAACACTATATTATGCAGTTGTGTGCCTTGTATTATGCCACCAACTTCGGGGTTCAAAAGCGTCTTCCGTATATTGGTGGCGAGAGGCAGCGCCAACGTCGGCGGTCCGCAATTATATGAGATCTGCATGGCCGGGCTGACCGGGTGCCAAGACGCAGTCACTGGGCTTGTGCTCAGACAGAGACAGAGCGGTGTAGCAAGAACATTGATGATTAGCCTTGCTGAATCCGGATCTTCTCGACCCGCAAGCGACTTGGAGCGATCCCCGCAAATGTAGATAGTGGCCCAGAGCCAAGCGAGCTTGCGCACGTATAGATGGCCTGCACACAAGCGGAACGACGTGAAATTATGTGTATAGTGAAAGAGCATGCAGATCTCCCACTGTCCGGTTTTTCCTTGGGCTTTCCTCATTTCGTGTCCTGAAAAGTGGTTCTGCAATTTGTAAAGTTCTGAGTCCGAGTCCGGCCAAGTATATCAAAGTCTCAGTTCAGTCCAAGCACCTTTCTCCCTCTCTACCGTTCTTCGAATTTCTTCTAAAAAGATCAGGGAAGGGAGGTGTTGGTTGGGTATTGGGGATGCCGCGACTGTAAAATCTACAATGGGCATGCAGAGATACGTAAAGAGGACAGCTTTCTGAAGACATTGATTGAAAGCTAAACGCCGTGATTTAGAACATCAAGTCTTGCGGTCGACTTTGTGACCTGTTGGTGGTGGTGGGCAGAGAGCAAAAGGCTATGTAAAGCCACCGGCCTAGCCCACATACTATGTCCGATCTTGTCTCACCACCATCCGCCTGAACGCGAACCTGAGAAATTTGTTCGCTTCAGAGAAGCATACAAGAAATAAATTTAACAAAGGAAAGTCCAGTGGGGGAGATGATGTTCTCGAGGGGGCCACACTACTTACAATCACTATCTGCGCAGCCTGGCTAGGATGGCCACTTTGACCCCTAAATGCGCGAGTAGCAGACTCATCAGAATCGCCAGGCATTTCACGTGGATTTAGTAGTGCAGAAGCTCAAGGCCTGCTACCAGTGCTGACCTAAGAAATTCACACAGGGTAGATCTTCAGCAGACGATGCGACGGCTTTCGTAGGAATTTTGGTGAGTCCATGGCATCATGCTCGCAGATTTCCCCGCGAATCTCAAGTTCAAACTGGAGGGCGTGGAAGAAGAGGATCCCATATATGTTATCCCTGACGAATTATTGGTTCTCCTTTGGATCTGCCCGATATTCCGGGGACTGCTCATGCATGCTCTGAGCTCTCGCGTTGTCTCGCACTTCATATAAGTACTATCGTCTCATATCCCCTGCTCCCGGCTTCCACATGTGCACCATCATCTACCGATGTCAATGCTCGTCGCTCTGCCTAGTACTATCCGCCTGCTGTCTACAATTCAGATATCAGATAACTGGTGCAAACCACCGACCCTGGCGCAGCCCAACCTCTCGCCATCAATATACGGAAGACGTCTTTGAACCCCGAAGCTGGTGGCACAATACAAGGTACACAGCTGCACGAATTAGGCATCGAAACGCCCGAGGATCCCTATGACAATTGCTTTTTGTTGAAGCGGTGCCCTGGCTGATCAAGATGCGGTGCTCGCAATGCTACCGAGGTTGGGTTTAGGTTTCAACGGGTGCACCGGTCGCAAGTCAGGGCACCTCGTGCCAACCTCGCGATTCTATAAAGCTAGGGCGTGCGACTGACAAATTATATCACTCAGCCTTCCCATTTCCCGCCCATCTTCATCATGTTCTCCACCCTCCTCCTAGCTTCCGTCCTCACTGCAGTAGCATCGGTGGCTGCTGCACCTGCACCTCCTAACGACACCGCCCTCGTCGCAGAGCTGATCACGGCGAACACCCAGGTCAACAGAGTTGCCGATATCACTGTGAGTACCACCCTGGCAGCATCGGTGCATATTGTCTGATCATTTTGCCTGCTCCAGCCCAACTCCGCATACGTATTCGACTTCACCGCGGGGTCCCGCGGAACCGCGCTCGGTGGCTTCGCCATAGCTGCAAACTCTGCAAACTTCCCCGCCTTGCTGACGGGCAATGGTGCGATGACCGTCGGTGTGCTCGGCCCTTGGTATGTTATCTCCCGTGTTTATCCATACTACGATGCTTATAGATTGAATTACAGCGGTGCCAACTCGCCTCACACGCACCCTAGGGCAACGGAGATTCAGATCGTAGTCTCGGGCGGCCCCATCTACACCGAATTCATCATGGAGAACGGCGCCAACGTCATCAACAACACCGTCCCCCTCGGCAGCGCCACCGTCTTCCCCAAGGGAAGCATCCACTTCCAGCAGAACATGGCCTGCGAGCCCACGATATTCGTCGCCAGCTTCGACGAGGTGGACCCGGGCACATCGCAGATCGCGCAGAACTTCTTCAAGCTCAACCAGGCAGTGGTGGAGGCGACGCTCGGCGATGTTGGGGTGTCGGTGTTGGACGCGACGAAGCTGCCCGAGAACATCATCCTCGGTGCGCAGGAGTGCTTGGATCGGTGCGGGATTGACCGGTCCACATTCAACTTCACGGCGAGCTTCGGCGACTACGCGATATTCACGAACTCGTCCTGGGGCATGAACGGGAAGAAGTAATCGAACGACGCCGGGCATAGTTGATTTTCAATTATCATTGGGACTTTAGCAATCTGGACTTCTGTATTATCGCTCGAACTGTATTTATAGTACACTATCATTATTTGAATTCGGCATGCTATCAAACGTTGGGAGCTCAAGCGCCTTTGGCAATTAACAGCAGTCAGGTTGAGCCGAACGTGAATGCAGTGGGCGCCTATTTCCGTACCTACTAGTAAGCGTGCGCGATGTCATCAACGCGCTCAGTCCCTCATCGTCTCTTAGCCTTGTAGTTGAACATCACCATCTAGTTGACCATGCCAGTTCCAAAGGCGATTCTAGAACAGCTCAAACAGCTCATTCCACCTCTCAATGGATCCCTACACAAAGGCCAATCAGGTCGGTGACAATTGTGCTTACCTGTGAAATGAGTTCTAGGGCAGTGTTGATACTGACAGTTGTGATGGGCAGGTCGTGTGGGTGTACTAGGAGGGGCACAGGAGTGATTGCTATTATTGCATAGAGCCCCGCAAGAATTGCGCTGATTTGGCATGGGCAGCTATACAGGAGCACCTTTTTGTGCGGCATTCTCTGCACTGCGTCTGGTGCGTCAACCTCCTCTTACAATTGCTCACACTGCAACATCCAATGAGGTCGAATATCGACATGAACTGGTTTATTAACATAATAATGGCACACAGGGCGCAGACCTCTCGCATGTCATCTGTTCACCCACCGCAGCGCCCGCCATCAAGTCATACTCGCCCGATCTCATCGTGCACCCCATCCTTCGCGAAGACGCGTCAGTTTCCCACTACCCCTCCCCCCCCCTCTCTTCTCCGCTTATCCTAGAAATCCAATCAGAAAAGAGAATGACTTGGAGCCAGAGCTGACTTCACTCCTCTCACGCCTGCACGTCCTCGTTCTCGGTCCTGGCCTCGGCCGCGAGCCTTACATGCAGGCCCATGCAAAACTTGCTCTATCAATCGCCCGATCCCAGGGCATGTTCGTAGTCCTGGATGCTGATGCGCTGTGGCTGGTCACACAGGACCCGCAGCTGATTAGAGGCTATCGACGGGCGGTGTTGACGCCGAATGTTATGGAGTTCAAGCGCCTCAGCGAGAAGCTTGGTATACAGCCGGGCAATGGTGAAGGCAATGATGAGCGGGCGAGTGGGGTTAGCAGGGCCCTTGGCGGGCTCACTATCGTCCAGAAAGGCGCTTCAGACATAATCGCGGTGGACACCACCGGCTCCGAAGCCGATCCCGCTGAGAGCAAGGTCGAAGCAAGCGAGAAGGAGGAAGTCGCCGAAAGGATTGAGGTGGACACGGAAGGCGGATATAAGAGATGCGGCGGGCAGGGAGATATTCTGAGCGGGACGATTGGGACGATGTTGGCGTGGGGGAAATGCTACGAGGACGGGACGTACGGGGACGCCACGATTCCCACCTCCAAAATCCCCATCCTTGCTGCAGCGGGTGGGTGTATGGTCACGCGCACCGCGAGCCGCATCGCGTTTGCGAAGCAGGGAAGGGCACTGGTCACGCAGGACATGCTCCCCGAGCTTGGTGACGCATTTGCGGAGTTGTTTGGGGAGGACAAGCAGTTTGGTGACAAGGGGAAATTATGATCGCTTCATGGGTTGATTGGGTGCATCAGTAAATCTTTGCGCTTCGTAGCTGGAGTGAATAACTTGTAACAATATTGCTTGCCCTTGCTTGCTAAGTCACAACATGCACCTGCAGCTGTCGGACAAGAAAATAGGTAAGCTGTTTTGTCTAGATTGTATCTTGGGGGAGCGAGCACAGGCGGCGAATTGAAGTTCGGAAACTGACTAGCAAAGTCCCTGAAAGTCTGTCAATGTCATGTGCGTTGCGAAGGACACCGGCGGTTTACGCGACAGTAAGCGCCTGTGGCGCAAGCTTCTTGCTTCCTGCCGCAAACTATGTTTCGTCTTCGCTCATCATCCTCACTCATTGTCCTCAATCGTCCGTTTCATTTTCCCCACTCTCTACTCCCTCTTTTTTGTAGCATGCGTCTCAAACGCAGAACACTTTAAACCTGGCTCGAAGCATCATATTCGTTACCCCTGAACTCTCATGGCCATCACAGCTCATTCGAGTTCTCCCCTCTTGAGGTTCGGGCTGATGTTTGTCGAAGAACCTTCGATTTTTGCTCTAAGACTCATTCACTTCCGCACATCACATCCTCCTTCTGACATGCATCACATCGCATAAAACACAGTTAAAGCTTGCTCGGTCCATACAGGCGGTTGGTTACGAGCCTGGCAACATCATAAACGGCAATATTGCGTCAAGGGTCGCGATTCGTGCCTTCCTTCCGGCCACGTTTCCATCTACCCCCATGGTGGCAACTAACAGCTCATTTTTACATGTAGCTGATATCTGCCACATCCACCTGACGGCGCTTTTTTTTAGGATAATGTGTTTGCTCGAATTTTGAACCCCACGGCGAACAATCCAGGGACTACAAGTTGAACTTGAATAATCATATTGAATACATTGCCAGCAACCTTACTGGAGATGTGATATGCCTATCAAGGACTCTGACTGATCGTTAGGATTGCTTTTTGATAAGGACTCCAACGACCGGATCGTCAGGCTTTCACCATGATCGCCAAGCTTGCTCATTCTCGTACTATCCTTCCCTCCTCCCTGTGCGTCTTTTCAGGCCCTCTCATCACCATCTTCAAACCAGGAGATCCAAATTTGAGCGAACCTGAACCACCACGCACAACTATCCCGCCACTTGCCGCTTGACGCAACTGTCAAAACCCGCCATACGGCGACCACCTCTCGTTCAATTCGACCACCAGAGACTTTGTTAGCTACGCAGCCCCTTGCGACTGCTACTTTATTCCTGCCCGCGCGCCAATCGCAGTACTGATGAATTCCTGACAACCCATAACTTCCTGCGTTTAATATATCCTTCGCTTCTCGTACGTCTCCTCTTCAATTGGGCGCGCAAGCCCGCGGCCTTCTACTCGCGGGATCGATGCACGTCGCATGCCCACCTAACTCGGTCGAATCGCTACCAGTGGAGCTCACGCCAGCAGTCCCATCGCACAGCAGTGCACACCACCACCGGCTCAGCCACCCCCCGCTACACGCCTCTATCCTCGGCGTTTTTGCATCGTGTGCTTGGCCTGCACCATGCAAGCTCGCTCGTATCAGCATATCTCCACGCAGCTCTTGGGCGGCTTAGGTCCCACCGCCACATGGCCGCCCGCAGAGGCACATCGCACGTCTCTGTATACCAACTGCCACTTCTCGCTCACCAAATGCCACTTCTCGCTATACGCGACTGCCAAAATACCACGCAAATACCACTCACCATCATAGCACGGATGCCCGTTATCAGTAGGCGGATGACTACCCCTGCAACTGCCACTTCACACAGGCACATGTCAAAGCAGGGTCAACATCGCCAACATAGCCCCCCCCATGTTCGGAGTCAAACTCCTAGTTTTGGGGTGTTTGAGACTTCGCTGCACACGGGCCTGCCGGTGGCGGCTGCGGCGAACTGAGCTCCTCGGGACTTCGCTGCACGCATCATATGACCCCTAATGTATGGGTGTCGCCGGTCAGTTCAGAGTCACAGGGTTAAGAGCAACTCCGTAGCTCTTGCGCCAAGACACACCAACAATATATCATTCGCGGCGCCTGCATCGCGGTCTTTCCCTCAGACGGAGCATCGTGCGGATACCGAGTCACAGAAACATGGCTTGGAATGCAATAAGCATTCAGGATTTTTGCTAGACAAATACACCGCTGAACAAGACTCTCGTCGTGTCTTACAGATTGCCACAGCAGTTGCCACTGCGCCTGTGGGGTCCACATTGGGACCGGATAGTCCAGGGGCGAGCGGCTATACCATCTTGGACTTAGCGCTTGCTTAGCGCGATCTCTCGAACTAATCGAACAGTAACAGACAGCAGTTCACTGTATACTCCGAATCTGGGCGAGATTGGGGCGAGATTGAACGTCTTGCGTTGGACCGGAGGACAATAATATCGAAAAGGAAGAAGAGAACAGACGACTTTCGAGCGTTCCGGATAACATTTCAGCTGCTGAAGCACAGCTGAATGCACTGTCTTCGAGCTGGACTCCGGGGAACTTCGACTTTGGACCATTCAAGCATCTCAGTATTTCCCTTTGACTGATTCCGGAGCGTAGGTGCTCCTTATCGAAATCATCTACTACATCGACATTCCAATTTCGAAAGTCTTGGCTGCGTTGCCGGCATCAATATCATATTCATGGTTGAAACCGTCTATTTGGAATCCTTGCCAAATATATTTCATAAGTGGGAGGCAAGTCCATTTCCGAGTCAAGAGCGTTACCATTTTAATGTCAATTTGAGGGCATCAGATCCAGATGAGATCGATGTCCGAGACGGCGCCAGGTCATTGCTCCAAGCTCCGCTCATGCTCATCGTCCGTTAGCCAGCGTAGAGAAGCGGGCCTGATCCGACCTAATATCGGTTAACCAGGAGCTGCATATTGCGCTCCGAAGGGGTCCCGAAATTCATTGGATATTGCTAGGCTGAGACGCATGGCCATGGTGAAACTTTCGCAATGCATTTCCAAAACTCTAAAAAAAATTGGATTTCCAGTTCCCACTATAAAGGCGCGTTCAATACCTTCCCTTTATTTCCCATACCATCGAGGATCCGTCAGCTCAGCGAACAAACCCACCTTCATCTCCCAGAAATGTCCTCAACCCAGAATGTCCTCGAATTCTATCGCGATGCCACAGTGTTCCTGACTGGATCCACAGGCGGCGTCGGCGGATGCCTTCTCTACAAGCTCGCCTTGATCCTGCCCACATCCAAGATCTATGTCTTGATCCGCGGTTCAGAGGCTCGAGCCGTAGCCCGATGGAGAGAGACATTGCCCGACCAAGTCGAAGCTATACTTGCGACGAAGAAGCTTGTCTTCGTGATTGGAGATATCACGAAGCCAAATTTTGGCGTCGAGGACGATATGTTGCCAGAGCTGGAACGCGAGGTCACGGTGGTGATTAACAGCGCGGCCAACATCAGTCTGGCAGACCCTCTGCGCAAAGCGGTTGGGGAGAATTGTCTGGCACCATTGGAGCTTGCGCGAATGAGCAGTCGCTTCTGGCGTCTTAAGTCATTCGTTCAAGTATCTTCCGCATACGTCAACGGAAACCGTCCGGAGGGTGTGCTTCACGAGAAGATCTACCCTCTCGAGGACGCGGAGGCAGAGCTGGCCGAGATACAGCGCACGGGGACAACGCAGCACCTCAAAGGTTTTCCGTGGCCTTACGCGTACGCCAAACACATCATGGAGCGCCTTCTCCTCGGCCGTTACCCCCATTTGCCTATCCTGATCCTCCGTCCAAGCAAGATTGGCCCCGCCGTCCGCGAGCCATACGAAGGGTATGGCCCTAATGGTTCTATGCCGGTCGACACCTTCCTCTCCCGCCTCTTCCTACAGGGCAAGACGCAGCATTGGGTAGTACCGTCTGACCGTCTCTCGGGCTCCAACCTGCTCGACGAATGTCCGGTAGACATCATATGCAACATGCTGCTGCGCCACGTCCAATTGGGGACTCAGGGGATCGTGCACGCAGCCTGCCTCAATTACCTCCACTTTACCATGGATCACCTTCTCAAGCTGGCGCGCGACAATTCTCCTCCCGAATGGCTAGCGGACATCTCAGCCCACGTGTGGACGAATGACACGTCCGTCAAAGAGGGTGCGCTGCCCGCGTTCTATCATATTGGACACCAGGAGTGGATTTTCCTCAATCGCGCCAGTCAGATGGTAGACTTCTGCGAGCCGCTGAGCCTAACCTTGGAGGGACATGATGTTAAGGAGTTCATGTTGATGCGGATCCGGAGGGCAGTGGAGAGGGCTCGACCGATGAGGGAAGCGGTCGAGGAGAAACGCAGGACAAATTTGGTGAAGAGGCTGGATGGAGATATGAGGATGGCAAAGCTGTGAGAATACAAGTCACTCAGAGAAGGTATCGGATACCGCCTACTATTGAATTTTGCGAATGTGGCATAGAAAATATGGCCTGTAAAATTGGAGGTGCAAGACCGATCGTCAGAATTTCCCGAGAGTCAATAAAGTTAGATTCAGATTTACACTGCAGCTGAGTGATTAGCATGATCAGATACATTAGAATGTGCAACGGGCCTTGGACGTCTGCATTTAATTACCGATGTAATATTGTTCCATCCAACCCAACATACTGTCGAAGCTGAAAGGGACGCAGCAACACTACCCACGTGCACCCGATGTCATGAGCCACCGACGCCACCGATGCCGCTTGAGTTCAAAAGTAACAAACATTCGCAGATTCAGCTCCGATAACCACTACTGCGACCTTCCCCTCCAACCACTACCATCTACCTTGTTACAGATTGCAGATAATGGCCCACGAAGTCAAGGAGATCGCGACGAAGCCCTTCGAGGGCCAAAAGCCCGGCACATCCGGACTTAGGAAAAGGTCAGTCGACAGCGTTGGAGAAGATTATGCACATTGAGCTCATTGCATGACTTGGGATAGAGTCAAAGTGTTCCAGCAAGAGGTGCGTCGATAGTAAACATCGTTGCGACCTCATGAATTGATTACCATCATTGAACTTTAGCACTACACCGAGAACTTCATCCAGGCGATATTCGACTCCACGACCACCAAAGACGCGACGATTGTTATCGGTGGTGACGGACGCTACTTCTCGCCCGAGACCGTGCAGACGATCCTTAGGATCGGCTCTGCTAACGGCGTAGCGAAATTCATCGTCGGAAAGGACTCCATCCTGTCCACGCCCGCCGCAAGCAACGTCATCAGGAAGTACAAGGCAGATGGAGGGATTCTGCTGACGGCGAGCCACAACCCTGGGGGACCCAATGCGGATTTTGGGATCAAGTACAACATGAGCAACGGGGGTCCGGCGCCGGAAGATGTTACCAACAAGATATTCGAGAAGACGAAGACTATCGCGTCTTATAAGATCATCGAGGATACACCGGTTAGTACCCCCATTCTTGAACCTTGTTCACCTCGGATCGGAGAAACTTACACGTTCGTGGCTGCGATAGGTGGACCTGTCGAAAGTTGGAGACTTTGTCTACGGCCCAACCAAAGTCGCCATCATCGACTCTGTGACCGATTACACCATCCTCCTCAAAGAAATCTTCGACTTCCCTCTGATCAAGTCCTTCTTGACCTCCAACCCCTCCTACAAAGTGCTATTTGACGGCTTGAACGGTGTTACTGGCCCTTACGCGCGGGCGATCCTCCTGGGCGAGCTCGGGCTCGGCGAGTCCTCCGTGCAGAACTGCGTGCCCCTGCCCGACTTTGGCGGCGGACACCCAGACCCGAATCTCACCTACGCGCACACACTCGTCGACAAAGTGGAGGCGGACAACATCGCGTTCGGCGCTGCGAGCGACGGCGATGGCGACCGGAACATGATCTACGGGAAGGGTGCGTTCGTGACGCCGAGCGACTCGGTGGCGATCATCGCGCACTGGGCCGAGGTGATCCCGTATTTCAAGAAGACGGGCGTGAAGGGGCTCGCGAGGAGTATGCCGACAAGCAAAGCGATCGACTTGGTGGCGCAGAAGAAGGGCATCGAGTATTTCGAGGTGCCGACTGGGTGGAAGTTCTTTGGGAACTTGATGGACGCAGGCAGGCTGTCCATCTGTGGGGAGGAGTCCTTTGGGACTGGCTCCGACCACATTCGGGAGAAGGACGGTCTTTGGGCCGTTGTTGGTGAGTATCCTGCACAGCCGAATGTGAGCACTGCTGATTGCGGTGCGCACAGCCTGGTTGAACATCATCGCTGCTGCAAACGAGAAGTCACCCAACAAGCTCATCGGGATCAACGATCTGCTCTCGGAATTCTACTCGATTTACGGGCGATCCTTCTTTAGCCGCTACGACTACGAGGAGGTGCCCTCAGACGGCGCCAACGCACTCGTCGCGAACCTCGAGAAGGCACGCGCCACCAACTCGCTCCTTAACACGACCCACCTCTCCGTGTCCACATCGGACAAGTTCACCATCTCGGGCATGTACGACTTTGAGTACAAGGACCCGATTGACCACTCGGTGTCCAAGAACCAGGGGCAAGTCGTCCAGTTTGCGGATGGCTCGCGGGTGGTGTTCAGGCTGAGCGGCACCGGAAGCCAGGGCGCAACTGTGAGGATGTACGTCGAGCGGTACCTCGGGCCCGAGGCGGGCCCGGAGGCGCTGGCGCTGCCTGCGTCTGAAGGCCTGAAGGGCCTCATTGAGGTTGCGCTCGAGGTAAGTAAGCTCAAGGAGTTCCTGGGTGTCGAGAAGCCCACTGTTATTACTGTGAGTCATTTTCATTTCATTTTCAAGAGCGTGGTGTTGATTGATTGATTGTTACAGTAAATATCGAGCATACTCAGGGGGTCGAGAATAGAATGGGTCAAGAAGTTTCCGCCGGATGTATCAGGGATTGTATGTATAAATGAAGTTACTGGAATTTTGATCCTTAGATACTTTGAGTCTCTGCCATAAGAGCTGTGACGGATAGTCAGCAGGTCAAGGCAGCTTGTCGCAGATGGTGGTAGGAGGTCAGACCAAGGACAGACGCACAGACGTGCGAGCTTGCGAAATGGCCCCGGCATGTTTAAGCTGAACCTTAGCTAACCACCACCACCACCACCACCACCACCACCAGCACAGTCACCTATCGCGAACGTCCCTGAAAGCTGGCTTTCGTATATGAAAGCAAAAAAATTCAAACCATGCTGCTCTAGGCACCCATGTTGCCGCCCAAAGTGCGGCTTGTGTTGGGCTTGTGTCATCATTCTCACTGGCAGTGGACCCGCAATGAGTCAATAACATTCTTGACCACGGCCGTGGGAGCGATCAGGCCAAATGACTTGTCCAACAGCATATCTGGTGGGAATTTGGCGCTTCTCTGGAGTTCTCTGGTCTTCCCGCGTGTCGTTAATCAAACCGAGGCGCATTATGGGCGCGTCGCGTCGGAGTTGTGGATTTGGAATTCATTAGTGAAACTCCGACCACAGCATATAATGACCAGGTAAGGATGAAATTATTTCAATTCCCATTTTCATCCCCTTCGTCTGCATTGCGATGTCTACCCAATCTCTCGTCGATACTTTGAAAGATGCTCTCTCCGCGCATGCCCCCTTCATCACTGGTACATGTGCCATTCCTGCTGACGAGTTCAGTCTCTACTACGGGCACTTGAAGGATGCACAGTGAGTGCCCCTGCGTCCCTTTCGTTGCTGGATTACGCTGACAGGGATGGACTTATTTCGACAGCCACATCGACCTATCTAAAGCAACATCCGCTCAGCTCCAGGATCTCGCCGATGCGTGCCAACCTGCGACGTTTGGCTTGAACAAACAGGATGTCTTAGACGAGTCATATCGCAAGGCAGGCAAGATGGATACCTCCAACTTCTCCTCAAAGTTCGACATCGAGGGGTCTGGTATCATGGACCATGTTCGCGACGGCCTTGTACCCGGCCAAGGGGATGTGCGAGCTGAACTGTATAAACTTAACGTCTACGGTACGCGATGATGGCATCAGCTTCACTTGAGAATGAGGACTCATATGTTTTCATTTAGGCAAAGACTCGTTCTTCAAGGCCCACAAGGACACTCCCCGTGGCGCCGATATGTTTGGATCGCTTGTGGTCTTCTTTCCTTGCGAGCAAACCGGCGGTGCGCTCCTTCTCCGTCACGAGGGCAAGGAGTGGACATTTGACTCTACCGAAACGCTTTCCGAGTGCGCCGATCCTTCCGTTGGCTATGTCGCTTTCTACAGCGACGTCGAGCACGAAGTTGCGTTGGTGACTTCCGGTCACCGTGTCACTCTCACCTACAATCTTTACTACAAATCTACTGTCGCACTCCAACCATCATTGGCTATTCGCCGACTCTCTGCGGCCGAGGCTGGGGTCGAAGCCACTTGCAAGGCTGCCTTGCTTGGGTTGTTGGACGACTCTACCATTCTTCCACAAGGTGGCATCCTGGGCTTCGGCCTTCACCATGAGTATTCCTTTGATAAGTCGGCCGACGTTGCCACTCCGCCCATTCTGCTCAATTAGCTCAAAGGATCAGATGCTCTTATCAAACGGGTCTGCGACCAGCTCTCTCTCAATCCCAAACTCGTATGCGTGTACGAAGATGCGCTCGGAGAGATCGGAAACGCCATGCTATCACACGGTTTCATCCACATCTCCCGCCACCATGAAATCGAGGATTTGGGACGCGAGCTACTGGCCGAAGGCGCAATAACCATACGGGATCCGTTGGCTGAGACGTCGGATGCCAACACATACAACTTCAAGCGCCAGGAGCCGCAAAACGTCTATTGGGTCACGCAGCCGACGGAAAACACGAGTCTATCGACCTCATATATCCGCTACGGCAATCAGGCTAGCCTCTCACATTACTATGCGAAAGTGTCCCTCGTTGTTTCCGTTGGTCCGGCCAAGCAAAGGATACTGCACACGCCTGAATACCTTCCACCTACCTCCATACCTCTGACAAACTTTTAACAGATTGATTTGCAGCTAGCATCGCTGACGTCGTCGGGAGCGGATTCCAGTTCAATTGATATAAGGCGCAAAGAGTTGATGGCAGAGATGCTTCGTGAACGCCGACGAATCGGACTTCCTTGAAGCGATTTTGGGGAGGCGGTAGCGTTAAATAGTTGCAATGACGCAGCAGTCGTATATACATATATTCTTTCACCTGGTTTATTTGAGAGTTGTTCTGAGAATCTGATGTAGTTGACATGCTTGGTTGGCAATCTTAATCCAGCCTCATGGTATATATGATTTATCAGGTTTGTATGCCATGTGTGTCATGAGACTTTATTCGCTATTGGGCGTTAGGTGGTAGAAGGTAACTTGGTAGCTTTGTGAGACGATGTGGCGCACTGCCGATGTGAACGTGCACTGACATGGCCTGATTAGGAAATATTTATCTTTGTTTTGCACTCACTCCTCAACGCTCTTTGCTGCTCTTTGTGTTGACGTATCAGCTGCGCTCTGCATATCTCAAGCCTCTATAGCCACAGCAGAGATCGCATTAATATTGTAACCAAACACCCCAATGCTTTACTCCAGGTTCGATGTTTCCAAAGTCCCTTCGACAGCAAAGCAAGCTGGCACTTTCGCTCCTCGCCAACTACTCGCTACATGTGGTCGATTGCGCTTTCGAAGCCCAGGCATTGCTTTCTACATTTTCTGGGTTGTGTCTGAGCTCCTATGGGATACCATGATACTCAATACCTCGATGTGGTGTCCATTTATGATCTTTGCGCTCGTTCGTTTGTCTACTCTCCGCTGTGGATGTTGTGCCGCTTTGTGGTCTTCTCTCTTTGCACGTCTACCATATCTACCATGGTGCTTTGTTGTATGCTCCCGAAGATGGCCTACTACTCAGTATCCAAAGTCTCATACTCGCCCCCTATTATATATCCTCTCCAATATGAGCTCACTGGCAATAAACGGACATGTGCATGGTTCTGCTCTCGGACTACTCATCGCTGCCTCTAAGCCGGGCCGCATTCTTCCCCTGCACCCTTCTTACCCTATCGCCAGCGACTCCCGCTAAATTTTGACGGCCCGATGTTGGCATGTCGGCGTTAAACAACCGTGCAGCTGCTGATGGGAATACCCCCACATCCAATCGTACTATAGATCGTTGGAGTAAGCGCTGTCTTCCACCTGCAAAGGTTATACGCATATTGACAGCGAACACACTGGACGGGTTACGAGCATGTTCAGTGGGCCGGTGCGAGGATCGGCTCTAGTACCATGACACGCGCCGATATCGCCAAGAGGGTAGTCCAGTGCTTCCATGATTTTACCAATGTGAGCTTTCACCCCATTTTACATCAGCGGACGCGGCTAACAACTCCTCAGCACACTCAAGCCTTCCCAATCGATCCTAGCTCTTCCTAGCTACGCCCAGTTCCGTGCGGGCCGGGTGCGCCCATTTTGGACAAGCTAGTTTTGGCGTCCGTGGTGTGTGGGGGAGCTGTGGGCCGTAGAAGCCCTGGTAGAGAGGGCCCGAAACGAGACTCAGGTCAGCGGGTCTGCTATACTAATGCATCTTTCGATCCAACTATTTTTCATACACGCCTCTAACTAACTGCATAAAATATAGAATTGTTTTTGTTTATGAATCCCCGCACTTGGCACCCATTCAATTCACTGGCTCCGAGTTGACAAACTTGAAACGCGTTACCCTTTATCTCGGCGGCTCACGCGATAGTACGCGAGTTGTTATTTTTGGAAGTGGTGCATGTCACAATATCTGGACATGTAGATACGGGTCCGCAGGGCCTAGTTCGCGTTTGATCCGGGCCATAATGCTAATGCTCAGAATATTGGGCTTGGCGAACCTGACTAAGAGCAGCAAGAAAGTGGCAGTGGTTTGGGTCTAGACAAAGAGGATGCGAATTTGAGGCTGCCTTTACAAGTCTTTGCCAGCTATTTGCTGACATCTGTCGCGTGTGGAGCCTATGTTTATTTGGCTAGTTAGATGAGATCACGAGGGATCCAGGAGAATAATATCCAGTGACAATTCCTACTGGCGACGGGAGTCACTCAGAAGATCAGCGGTGGATAATCAAGGGGTTCAGGGGAGTAATCACCAATGCCCACTGGCAGCGGGAGTCACTGCGAAGGTCAGTAGATCAGCGGCGCTCTAACTCCACTTTACGCGAGGTGCCTGCGCTGAAAGTCCTCTATTGGACCAATTGGACGGCGGCACAAAGTTCCAGACAGCTTTCATCTGATCAAATCCAATCAAAGCATGAGGACTCCTGCCAAAGTGATGAGGATAGTGTTGCGCCACAACCCCGCCACCCGAAGTTGCAATTGTGCCAGAAAGGGAATCCGAGAACCACGTCTTTAAAATTGCTGTCAACCGGTGCTTTACCCCGTTCATCACCTTCTTAACCATTCTGTTTCGTCGTATATATATTCCCTCATACCCTTCCATCCAAAAGCTGCACCAGCAATCCTCTCTTTGCACCAGCCACCTAAAATAATAATGGGCCGACCACTCTACTCAGCAGCCTACGCTACTACGCCAGCAGTGCGCACCGAGCCAGAGCCGGTGCTGTCTCCCAACCCTTACGAAAAATGGTCGCGCTGGGGCTCTTTCGACCCAGACTCGGATGAGTTCTTCGAGAGCGATGATGCGGTCTACGAGGCGTTCATCGATCCCGCCGATTTGGTCCAGGGAGGCCCTGCGGCCAGAGCTTCGCCAGAGTCCATCGGTGTTCTTGTAGAGCGCGAGATGGAGCGCGCTTACAGCCCCGTGGACTCCCTTTCTAGCGACAGCACAGTCAGTGGGAGGGAGAGCCCCATGGCTGACGGTCTTGATGACCCGGCTGTAATGGTCGCCGGCGCATATTACGGGACACAGCCTTCTCCAGGGCGTGCCATCCCGCCTCGCAGGACAAGCTCATACACCTGGACCTCTGGCGCCATCGAGGTGCCACGATCGGCCTCACCGCCCAATGCCAGCAGCACCCCGCTCGTGGAACTCATTAACGAGCGACGCGTCTTGCACAACCTGCCCCATGGCTCCCCGCGCACATACATCCCTCCCCGTCCGTCCACCCAAAATGCCACCTTCGTAGCTCCCACACCAGCCACGCTATCTGAGGCGACGACGGCTGAGCCCGCGCCCATCGAAAACCCGACGCCATCACCGGCGCCGGTGGTTACCCCACGCATGTACTCGTGGAATGCATACACGACTGCACGCGGTATCCCCGATTCACCGACTCCCGCGCCACGCTACCGTGATAGCCCTCTTACCAACCCCAGCGCGCGCATATCTATCTCACACCTCTCGCCTGTGCCCTTCCCCATCCGCACTGCCTAGACAGCTCGCGCATAGAACACACCCCATAGCATCATGGATACCCCTACACGCCTACTTACGTATTGCTCGTTGGCTGGCATTTCTGATTTGCTTTATCTCATTGTCTTTTTATGCATTTCACTTACTCTTTTTCTTGTTTTCCATGGGGCCGAGGGTATTTATCGCACGCATGCATCACTCGATCTATAACCATTACTGTTGCTTAGTAGGATTTCACTGACATACACTATCACTATCGTCTTATTACTGAGTACACATTACCAGCCGCTTTGGCATAACACCGTCTCTTCTACGATGTAGCCATATCTGCTCTTGTATAGAACAACTCTTTTGTCTCGTACTCTTGTGTTTGCGTATCGTCGGCTCATACTCGCGATGTCGGTTTGGCAATTGTGACGGCACAAAGCTCCATTTACGGATCAATTGGTCTATGGTCATGCGATGCACAAGCGGCGACAGCGAATATCTTTTTAAGCTGCCGTCTTGGCAGATTCGCGGGGCGAATGTCGAGCGGGACGGGAGATGCTCCAGACATTCGGCGAGGAACGCCTTCTATCCCCACCGCGAATCCCACTGGCCTATACTCTCAGCCAAGGCCCATCTGACCTCCCCAGCTGCATCTCCTTCCATTCCCGACCCTGACCCCACTACCTGCCCACAAGCGAGGAGTAAAGACCATGTGTCCTCCGCGTCGTCTCGGGGGAGCCGGAGAGGAGGATCTCTTGATTGCTCACGTGCGGGCGAGGGGATATAGGTAACCGGGGCCGTAGGCCAGGCGTGCGCGGTGACAGACACGAAGGGAGTCCCAGTTCCAGTTCCAGTGGTGTTTTTTGTAACCCTAGAAGCGTGCCGGGCCGGATAAGTGCCGACCTGATTGTTAAATATGAGAAATGAGAACGCACGAAGCCACGGCGATATCAATGACATTCTGGACAAACGCAGGATGGAGGAGACCCGCCCATCTCACATGTGTGAGCGTTCCAGTGCCGCTGGGTGCGGGGGCTTCGTAGACAGAGACATACGGGTCGACGCTGTCGTTTGCGTCTAGTCTGCGATGGATTCGAATGGTCAATCAACACTTCGCCCAATAGGTAACACGGGGAGGTATACCGTTGTGCGCCCAAGCAGGCCATCCCCACCCACTCGAACAAGGCGGACATGTGCTCATTCCAGTCGTCGAGATCGACTTTTGGACGGGCGGGGAGGGAAGGGACGGGTATGTGTACAGATGCAGATGTGTGCAGCTCGGGTTTGACATCGTGCACAGTCGGGATATCTGTGTGATCTGTGAGAGCTATGACCTTGTATGAAGTTGACGAAAAATTACCATCAGGCAGGGCGGTCGGGCTGGCCACATAGCACCATGCCCCCAGCCCGGCCTCATCTCGTCGCCTATCCCAGCTCATCAGCGCATCTCCCCACTTCGCCTTCATGCCTGCGGACTCGGCCTTGTCATTCAACGGGATCCGTATGACTGCCCTATCCCATCATCAGCTTCCGCTCAGTTCCAAATGAGAAGAATGCGCACCATGCAGCTCCCCGCCCGGCGCACCCCTGAACAACAGTTTCGCGCCTGCGACCCCGAGGCGCTCGTACGTGTCCTTCGTAACGCAGAGCGTGAGCACCCCGCGCGGGTCGATGCACCATTTGTCGTCGTCGGGGCTCGTGCTGAGGTACAGTGGGCCGCTGTGGTGAGCATAGCTAGGGCTTAGTGACCAGTCGCGTGAAATGGACAGCGGTCAGGCGCGTGCGCACCGGGAGTCAGCAGAGCTGGGAGACTTGGACAGGGTCTCGCAGAGAGCGAATAGCCCGGTTCGGCCTGTGATATGCTTCGTTTCCAGGCCTCCCAGGGCGGTTTCCAGCTCATGGGACTTTGGGAAGAGCACATCCAACTATAAAGCCATAGTTTTAACACATTTATGTCTGCCACTTATTGAATTTGGGGCCCACCTGTCGCGTGAAGGGATGCAAAGCAGCCTTGTTGCTCAGCGGTGCAGATGATAGGGCGCCCGTTGAGACCTTCGTGCGGTTCAGTTCTGGGAGTGGGATGTTCATGGTGGTATGGTTTGAAAAGCGAGCTCGACCCTCGGAGTCAGAAATTTCGTGCCGACAAACGTTACTTCAAGGTAGTTTGCAATCTAATCTAATCTCTAGCAATACATATGTAAGCAATATTAACACACAATCGTTCTATTGGCATCGCCGAGCACGAAGTTATCTATCAACCGCGTCTTGCCCACCCACACCGCCCCGCTCAGCAGCACACCGCCCCGCCCGCTCTTCACCTCCTTGTCCCCTAAAACCTCAAACTCCTCCGCCCCGTTCATTTCCACATAGTCCATCTTCACCACCACCCCCTCCTTCACTGCATTTTCCTGTATACTCTCCACCAGCGCTGCAGCTTTGCGTAGGCACTCGCCCTTAGCCTCGCCCGCGTCCCACGCGGTCTGGGCGGCGCTGAGCGCTCTGTGGAGCACAGTTGCGAATGGCCGCTCGGCAGCTGAGAGGTACGCGTTGCGCGAGGAGAGCGCGAGGTGGTCAGCGCTATCCCGCATGGTGGGTACTATGTGCAGGTTCTCGGGCGTGGGGTGGGAGAGGAGGAGGTCACGGCACATGCGTCGGAGGAGGAGCGCCTGCTGAATATCTTTCTGGCCGAAATAGGTGTGCGTGGGCTGTAAATAGAGGCAAAGTGTCCATGTTAGATCTGGGCGACGGCATGTAGAGCACGCAGTGTGCGGGGCGCACCTGCACGATGTTGAATAACTTGGTGACAACCGTGGCTACGCCGCGGAAGAAACCCGGTCGGCTCTTGCCCTCCATTTCGCTCCCATATCCTGCAATCTCGACGAACGTCCCGCGTTGCACGGAGCGGTCCTGGCTTATGCCGGAGGGATACATCTCGGGAACGCTCGGCAGGAACACCGCCAATGGCGTCCGCACATGGGTTTCTGGAGTGGGCGACGCAGATACCGCGTGATTGGAGGTCGTTGGGACGGGTCTGACTTGCTCAGAGAGCAGCTCGAGGTCCGAGGGGAGGGTCCGGGGGTACGTCGCGAGATCCTCATGCGGGGCGAACTGCGCAGGATTGACGAATATGGAGAGCACGGTGAGATCGTTCTCTCTCAGGCTTCTTGTCACTGCATAAACTGGTTAATATGCATCACGAATGGACATCGCTAGAGACGTACCCAGGGTCATATGCCCCTCATGCAGCGCGCCCATCGTCGCTACGAACCCCACGCTCTGGTTCTTTGCAAATGCAAGCGAGCGCCATTTGCGCATCTCTGCGACTGTGGTGAAGATGGGGATCTTGCTCTCTGGAAGGTTGGTAGACATGGCTCTGGTCGGGCTTAGAAAGCGGGTGAGACAACTGCGCAGTAGAGATCGCTGGACGAGCATATGTGAGAAATAAGGATATGAGCTATGTGCACCCCGCTCTGACTATGGGAGATCGTACGACGAAGGACCTGTGAGAATAATGTATGGTTGAGACATGGCATGAGCAGACAGACGGCTGATTTTGTCAAACCCGCCCATCAGCAAGCAATCACGTGCTGAGGGCTTCGGAGGCCATTGGAATTCAAAGGAATCGTAGCCGAGCTACATCACTGCTACTGTTTCTTGTCCTTCAAATGAGTAGCTTGCTGTGTCTCCCATTCGGCTCTCCATCTGACCCACTCCTGCTCCCTACCCCCATCCGCCCACACTCCCCAGCCATCTCTGATCCTACACCACGTTGCTACTTGTCCACAAAGCACACCACCCTTCAGCCGGCCCAATAATGATTGCGGATGATACCGAGGAATATACTCGGCGACAAGGTACAGCGCCAGCCCGAGGAAAACACCTATGAAGTATCCACATAATATCTGGAAAGGCGTGTGGTATTGCAGGTGGTACCTGGAGCATTCCATTTAGCTGTGGAATGGTCATCAAGGAAGCTGAAGAGACGCACCTTGAATACGGCACGGCCAATGACCACGCGCCAATGGCTGTGTACACAAGCCCCCTCCACGCTGCGTCCAGCATGGGGTATCCAGAGGACTCAAACCGATGGCGAAAGTACATGTGACAGAAGAGAAACGCAGCAAAGTATCCCATGTATTGAGAATGCGATGATGGGAAGCCGTAGCCATTTCCCAAGCTCTCTGAGGACACGAAGTGCACGATGAGCACTCTGTACACGTCAGTCAAGGAGTGCGGGGCATACCGACGGGTCGCTCCTGCTTTATCGCACGTTTGAGAATCCAGTTAAACCCCTCGCACGCCAGCTGGCCAGCCCACATTGTTATGATCGTGATTTCGCGGGTCTGCACCGCCAGAGCCGCGTAGGACGCCTGTGCATTCGATCGTCAGTCAGATGCCCCAGTATTCACGAGTGGGACTGACTCGCCATCAGGAGAATGGGGCTGAGGGTAATCAGCGCCAGACCCAGCGATAGGTGCGATGTGTCGTCATCTTGCTTCAAGTCAATCAGCTGGTAACAGGATAGCTGGGAGGGTGAGGTCTGTACGAACATAGGACGTGGGTGAGATCCAGTGAGGCCGTGGGTCCCCCTGACATTTTTCACCCAAGGAAGATGCGGGGAAGCAACTGCAGGTGACTTGGGAGGAGGTTCTGGCTCGTTTGAATAGCACTTTGGTGAGCGGAGCTTCAGAGCAACAAGGACTTGAAGGAGAAGGAAGCAGAGCGGTGAAGGTCACATGGCTTCGGTGTGGCTGATGCCGAGTTCAATCAATTATCATGCGGTACTGACCACACGCAAAGGTTCAAGACAGAGGGAAATAATATTATAATGTTCCAGATACATCGTCGTGAAAGGGACAAGTCCATACATTATAAATATAATCATTTCCAGGAACATAAACATGGTGCCAACGTGTCTTGTGAATGCAGCAACTCGATGGACTTGCGTGAATTACTACTCACGGTCACATGACCCTGGCAGGTTGATCCTGGCACACGCGACGCTCATTCCCCTCCCTTTTCTCAGCTTGTCAAATGGTTATTCTCGAGACCCCCTCGCGGGTCCTTCGCAGGATCAATGCGGCTGAAGGTGCTGATATGCCTTCGCTGCCCTCTTTACCCGGCTTCGACGACTCTGACGAAGAAGAATCCGATATCTCGCGAAATCTGCATTTCAATCACACCCAATCAACACATCCCCATAACCTGTCCACTGTATACTCGGAACCAGAGGAATCCGAGGGAGAGGCACAATTCAGCTTGCCCGCTCATTCGACCCCTACAGCGGGCTCATCAGCATCTGCGATCCGAGGCCCGGCCTACAATAACCAGCAAGCACCGTCAAGCACAGCAAGCGCGGTGCGCTTCGCGAGCTCCATTGCGTCTCGATCGCGGTCTGGTAGCCATGGGACCGCGATGGGTAGCCTATCCAAGGCGACCTCCGCGTCTGCGGCCAAACCGAGGGCAGAAACTCAGGACAGTTTCGACGTCAGCGGCATACCGTCGTTGCCGGACATGAACATATCCAAATTTTCTGGACACTCAGACCAGAGTGGAATAGAGGATTCTGAAGAGGATGGTTTTGATGATGAGGACGAAAGGAAGGGGGCTTCGCTGAGGAGGAGCAAGGACAGCGTGCCGGACGTCTATCTTCCGCCTGAGGAGGACGACGCAGAATTCTCACTCACAGATGCGCTCGAGAGTGTAAGCCGTGCGAGCTCCCCATTCATCGAGGAAGAACATTTCGGGTCCATTCATGGGGGCGACGCGACTCCCAGAAAGAAATATGACTACACGGAGGCTCTGCGACCTGAACCTGAAGTGCGTTATACACCCTTTGACTTGGATAAATCGTATCTGACTAGGTAATGTAGCCCTCTCCGTTTGACAAGTTTCGCAATGTTGCTTTGCGCAAGTCCTCTGCGCAGAGATACGCCCGCCCCACAACACGCACTCCATCTCTTACCCGCACTACGGGCTCCCCTTCGTCCTCGACATCATCCCTCTCCCTGCCATCGCCACGAACCAAATTCGCCTCTCCTCTCCCAAGCAATAGCCCGCGCTTCCGCTCTCCTGCAGGCGTGCCACTACCGCGATCTGCAACCGCCTCGCCGAATGTACCGAGCGTGGTCATACACGCCCCCGAAGAGGCCGATCCTTTGAATATGAGCCTACTGGAGGAAGAGCTCGGCCCATTGGATGGGCGGGAGGACTCTGATGGCGGTTACTCTCTCCACCAAGGTTCTGGATCTGAACCGCCATACGATTTTAACCAAGGACTAGAAGAGGAGGAGGAGGAACAAAATCGGTTTCATTCGCAGGACGGAGACGGGAGTCAGAACGACAGCGGGAGCAGGGGGTCTGCAACACGAGCTACGCGAAACCAAGAACAAGAGTCCCGTGAACTTTCCTCTCGCGAGCCGACCTTCTCCTCCTCAGAAGGCGCCACACCATCCCCCCGCCACCTCGATCCCAACAACGAAGTTCTTGAGCAGAGCACCGCGCGCCCTGCAGCTCGTTCCCGTTCGCCATCCCGGTCCATTTCTCCTGCACCCTCGTCCCCCGCGCCATCTCTTGCCTACACACCCACCCCGGCAAATCCACCACGTGCCCGCGCGCGCCCACGGTACTCCATCGCGTCTCTTGCCCCTGATTTCGTGGGGGTGGACGGAGGGGCCGAAGAGGAGGATGAGGAACCTGCGACTCCGCACACCCGCAGGCGGTCGTTCCTGATGGATGTAATCAATTCGAGCGCGAGGCCGAGGATGAAGGTCAAGTTCCCGACACCGCATCCTGCCAAGTTCGGCGCTGAGCTAGAAGATGAAGATACTCCTCAGGAGGAAGAGGAGGATCAGGATCAAGACCAGGATCAGGAGACGGAGACGGAGACGGAGGCTCCTGGTGGCGTCGGTTTGAGAGTTGCGTTTGCCGGAGCTACGCCCAAACCTGGGGCGACAAGAGGACCTGGGAGAAGGGGATCCCATCCTCTGGCGCAAACGTATATTCCATCATCGCCCTCTGACACCGCCAATTCGAGATCACGCCCGGGCAGCGTGTCTCCAACAGCTACATCCGGGCTGCACCTCTCTTCTCTCCAAACACCGACGCCCTTCACCCCTGCCGTGCCCTCCCCTTCCAACGCTAACAACTCGTTTATCTCCACCGCGTCCTCGCATGACCTAACGACGCACAACTATATGCGGGCGAACGCGTCTTTCGACCCCGTCATGGGGCTCGGCGAGCGCGGTGGCGCAGGTGTGGGGCGATTCAACGCGGGGAAGCTGAATGCGTACCTTCACGGCTTGAATCGCCGGCTCGTTGAAGAAAACGAGGGGCTTGTGATAAGAGTGCAGCATATGGAGCAGGACCTAGGTAACGGCGGCGGGCGAAGGTTGAGCGGAGGGAAGAAGGGGAGGTTGAGTGCTGGCAGTGCGCTTGGGGATGTCGAAGAGAATGTGGTTGCGGAGGACTGGATGGACGAGAAGAAGGAGCTGGAGGAAATGGTGGATGTGTTGACGGATGAGATCAATCGGTGCAACGAAGCGCGGGCTGAGGTGGATAGGGCATTGGAGGAGGCGAAAGCGGAGCGCATGCGGGACAAGGACCGATGGAAGGAACGCATGGGTGAGGTAGAGCAAGGCGTGGAGGGAATTGTAAAGGAGTTGGAGGAAAAGGTGGAAACCCTTGAGAAGAGGGCCAGCGAGGCAGAGCTGGACAAGAGCACAATGGAGCGAGCCTTGGACACTGTCGAGGAGGAGAGGGACAGTGCCTTGCAGAGGGCTGAGAAAGCCGAAAAGGTGCTAGGGGATGGGAGGGAGCTTGGCGCAGAGCTCAAGGAGGCCAACGACCGAGTCGCGCAAGTCCTGGGCGATTTGCGAAGCGCCAACAGCCAGATCAAGGAGCTGGAGGATGAGGTCATGAGATCCGATGGCCGTGTTGACGAACTCGAAAAGGCTGTAGAGATGGAGAGCGCATCAGCTGGCTCTACGGAACGCGATCTGCAACAGACTCGTAGCCAACTGGCCACTTTGCAAGAGGAGATGAAAGCCGACAAAGAGTATATCGCACAACTCGAGGACGATTCTGGCGCAGCTGTTGAACGAATCGAAAGCCTGGAAGTCCACGTTGCCGAAGCGGATGAGCGATTGATGAACGCGGACGCCCAGGAGGAGAGAGTAGACCAACTCGAGACAGAGGCTGCTTCCAAGGCTGAGTTCGCACGCCAGATGGAGGAGGCTTTGGAAAGTGCTGAGCGCAAGATGCTCCAGGACGAAGAGAAGGTCACTGAACTCATGGTCCGCGTTGCCTCACTCGAGCGCGAGAAAGAACGTGAGCGAGAGAACTCTCTTCGCGACCCGTCTCGCAATCCTCTGGAACCAGATGTGGATATTGACGCTCTCGAAAGCGAGCTCGATGACGCAAATAGGGAAATTGCTCGGCTTAACACGCTTCTTGACCAATCTCCTGCCCGCAAGGCCATTGAGAAAGCCAAGGACACGAAGATCGAAATGTTGGAGAGAGATAAGGAGGATTTGGTGGAAAGAATGAAGGCTTTGAAGCACACAGTGACCGAGATGGGTACTCCGAACCGACTCGCTAACGGTAGCGGAATGTCGCCCATCCATCGGCAGGTTCTGGCTATGTCAATGAGGGCCCCAAGGACACCAGGCGCACCGCTGCGCGATGTAAGTGTTATATATCGACATGGTGCCGACAGCTGAAGTTTTGTTGCAGATGTCTTGGTTAAACAATACCTCGGTGGATCCAGCTGCTGTCTCCCCTCTTCTCTCAGAAATCGGCCGTTTGCAACAAGAGCTCGATCTCGCCAACGAAAGCATTGATGACAAACTGGACAAACTTGAGGACGCCGGTCTCGGTGTTGTTGGCCTTACGAAGAAGCTCGAGGATGCTCGCGCCAAAATCGTCGTTCTAAAGGACGAAATAGCCAGGCTGTCAAGACGGGAAGATCGTCGCGTCCGCCGCTTGGAGCGTACTCGATGCCAGAAATGCCATGTCAAGGTCGACGTACTGCACGTCATTGCGTCCACCGAGGCTGATGAGAGGTGAGCTCAACATTGCTTCGGACATCCCGGTCACCGTTAACAAATTACTAGTTCCTTCGAAATTGCGACAGGACATCTACCTTCGGAGCCCCCGACGCCACCAACGAAGACGAGCGATGCTCTACGAGCCGACTTAAAATCTGTGAACACCCAGCTCGATTCCATGAAGAAGCAATGGGAGCACGAGAGGAAACAGCTGCTTGGCGAACAGGCTGTACTTCAAGACGCTGCTAAGCGTTTGAACGTACAAGTTCAGACTGCACAGCAGGACGCCAAAATCAAGGGTGGAAACCAAGGGGCAAGTCTTCTGCCGCACAATTCCCAGTGTTGATGCTAATGTCTGTGCAGGAATTGGACCGGGCGAAACGGATGATAGCTGATCTCGAAGCCGAGTTGCAGACTGAGCGGAGTCGCTTGCGGACACTGACAACCGAACAAAAGCGTGTTCAGAGACAGAAGGATGATGTTTTGACACAACTTCAAAGGACTGAATCTGTAAGTTTTTTGAAATGTTGTTTCGTCAACCTACTCATCCAAAGACCCATAGGACATGGAGAACGTCAAGAAGCAAGCTCAGAGATTCAAAAAGGAGAATCAAGAGCTGGGGTTGGAACTTGAAGGTAACATGTTCATCGCATAAGTTGGCGTCACCTGCTAAAAAAAAAACCTGTAGGGAACACGGACGCGGAACAAAGAGCCCGGTTACTCGAAGACAAAGTTGCAGAAAACACTGGTACTATTGAGCAATTGCGCCAAGAGCGTGCGCTACTTGTCACTGACCACAAAGAACTTCAACATCGTTTTTCTAAAATCTCAGAGGTAGGTCTCGATGACCCAAAGACCTTCCCATTTCTTATTTCGAGTAACAGCGCGCCAACAAACTTCGATCCGAACATGCTTCTTCACAGACTTCGCATGACCAACGCCGACATCAGCTAGATATCCGTCTGGTGGAAATTGATGACCTTCGCAGAGCTCTTTCACATCAATCTGATGAGCTCCAGCGCGCGGAAGACGAGAAGAACCGTCTAGCTTCTCAGAAGACTAACGTTGCCAAGACCGTAGCGGCGCTGGAGGCTGATCTTCAGCGTGTCAGAAGGGATGCTGAAGCGTTCGGCCGTGATTTAAAACATTTGCGCGCAGAGAAGGATAGGTGGGACGCCAAGCACAACGAGGAGGCGACGAAAGCGGACAGAGCGCGGAAGCAGTCACAAACACAAATTCGTTTGTTGAACGAGCAGCTCGATGGCCACCGGGAAAAGATGCAGAGAGCGAAGCAGGAGCTCGATAACCATGTCTGCTCGTCAGTGTTAGTGGCTGCTTTGATTTGCTGTGGTGGTACTTGACTGACGGAAAATGCAGAGACCAGAGCCATCTGGCCGCTATGCGAATACAGCACAAGAAAGAGTGTAAAGGACTGATTGTACAGATCCGTTATCTGAAGGCGAAGTTCACACGTGAATCATCTTTACGGTCGGACCTTGGCTATCAGAAACACTATCTCCTTGTGCTCTTAACGAAATTCGAGAAGAGGTGTGTGGTCATTCAAGCCTGGTGTATTCTGGCGATTGACTGATGTCTTCTGCTACAGTGAACAACGCATCTTGACTGCGATAGCCCGTAAAGGTTATCCCGCCCCTCAGACAAAATCTGCGCGGAAACCAAGATCGTTGAAGAGCGTTGCGCTCTCGCTGATATTTATCCTCAGAGCCAAGTGAGTCTTGTCTAGCAAACCAATATCTCAAAATGCTCACATTTTATCCTAGGCGTGCAAGCGATGAGTGGAGAGGACACAGCGCATCCAAAGACGCCGTTGCCGCAGCATTGCAGGACGTTCGACGACGACGCGCAATCCCGTCTTGATTTGTACTGTAGACAAGCCTGGTGTTTTGTCTTGGTATCCTTGGACATAGTTTGTAGTAGTTCTGTAATGTGTATCAGTATTCACCTTTTATCTCTTCTTACGCCACACTGTTTCTAAGCCTACGGGTGCAGAGTAGATATTAATTAGATTATTCAAGTAATAAGTTGGGCTATGAGCTGGGGGGCTGCTTTTTCACGCGATCTGATATGATCCGGACGGCATCTTTCGAAAATAAGTAGGAGAGGCCGCTCCATATGGTTGTTGCTGCCACGACCCATCTGTGACGAATGCTGTCAGAGTTATGCTAATAATAAAGGGGATATATAAAGACAAACTGCAAAGGTTCAGCCGGAAGTACGAGGTACTCTGGAAGGACAGGCGTTATAGTCGCCTGTGCCATGAGAACAATTTGCAAGGCTGTGTTGATCTGTGGGTCTAGTAAGTACAAGCCGGCTACTGTGCGGTCCGACGAACCTTGCTTATTTGAGTTGGATGTACTTCAGCGGAGGGTATGGAGAAATCCCAATAACGAGCGAATGTTTTCTAGCGATTTTTGTGGTCAGCAAGTGGAAATGGAGATATAGGGAGATGATTGACGCACAGGTGCTGGGAGAGATGTATAACGAATGTAAAATGCTGAGAAACTCAGCAAGACGTCTCGTCCCATTATAATCACGGCGAGAGGCACTACGGGATGTAATCAATACACAAAAAGAAGTGATCAAGAACCATGCACGTACGAGGAATAAGACCCTGCATCGTCAAAGTGACCGCCAGTGTCGTTACCAACGTCTTGTCTGCTGCAGGGTCTAGAATGGTGCCCAGAACCGATTGCATGTTGAACCGTCGCGCCAAGTAACCATCAACCTAACCAATCGTCAATAACATACGACACCACAAACCAAGACATGCTCACAAAGTCCGATGCTCCTGCATACAGCAGCAACCCACTTGCCAGGTAGAAGTTGTCATGAAGGATAGCCCACCCAAGGACAGGACACGCAAGTATACGAGAGACAGTCAAGATGTTAGGTATAGTGTAGATGTTCTCCCTAATTGATAGCGTGGGTTTGTTTTCGTCCTTTGGAGGGCCAGAGTCCTGCTGGTTGCGCAACGATCGACATGCCGAGAACGAGCGTAAGTCCCAGGACGGTTTTGTGGGCAAGAACGTTCGGTGGAATGAGGGCCCTCTTATCTGAGGACCTTCACAGTTAATCAAGGGCCTAAACGCGCTTGAACGAAGGATTGAGGATGCATATCGCCGAGCTAGCATGGAAGGAGGTCGAGGGAGCACGGCAATGTGTGAGACGCGCCCAGCGTCTAAATTTCGTTCGGCACGCACTTGAATTCGAATTCACACCATCCAAGGACGCACCGCTTGGAGTCTGGACACCGCATCGTTCAAGGACTACCTGCCTACCTACCCCGCGGGAGGCGTTACTCTCATTTGTATCAATCGTACCGATTCATTCACAAATCCTCCCTGGTAACAAGTTCCATTGACATAATCGCGATACTCTTCGGAAGATCCATGTATTTAGTCTGGATTCCGATGAGGCCCTCCTTCAGGTTGCTTCAAATAGCCTACTCCTGAACACCGGTAAACTCAAGTCATGCAGCCTTGAGAAAAATGACCGGCTCATTCGATGGGTTCGGGAGATGCGGAACCTTGCTTGGTACTTTGTACCGCGCTGTCAACAGCCATATCTTTTACCCCGTTTTAGCAGGGAGCTGGGAGCTGGGAGCGCGATATCACTACAGTACATACCTAGTCAATTTCCTGAAGTTTTGCCCTTGCGATTTCATGAGGCCTCAAAGTTGCCATTCTAAATAAAACAGCTGTCATTGAAGTGTGAAATAATGACATCACGATAGTCCATACCTTGAATAGTGATGTGTCTATGCGGGCCATGGATACGTCGTCCTCGTTGATTGCCCTGTTGAGGCCTTCTCGTGCATTTAGAACAGCGAGCATGGTATTGGAGTGGACTTCGGGAAGTTAAGTTGGTCAGCCGAGAAGTGCCAGTACTAGTGGTGAAATACGCACGCCGCCCGAAGTTGAAGAAGAAAGCGATGTAAATGAACGTGTTTGGAGCCACCAGCAGCTAAAGAAAGTCTTTCTGTCATTGGCGGATTGATTGTGTGAGGGAAATGGAAATACGGAAACAAGGCTCCCAATAGAGCATAGGCTGGTCAACAGTCCGGTATTCATACTAAAGAGAATCTGATACCCTTGAGTCAGACGAAGTGACAAACAGCTTGAAATAAGTTAGAGCGAGACATACCAACGTGGAAAGTGTCGTGTTACTGCCCCTGCAGTTTCAATCAGGCATCAACTTCTTGCAACAAGATCGGTTTAATTTTTATGGGCGAGGGCAACTGACTTTTTTAGGCCAGTGCGGGCGCGGTGTAATAAGGCGCAGAGTGTGGCTGCAATGAAGATGTCGCCGATGGCCGCAAAGACGTTGATTGCGATGGATACAGTCTGTTATGGCGATTGGCTTGCGATTAGCGGTCAAACTATGAGGGTAGCCGCACAGACCGTAGACGCATACTTTTAGACTGTCCATGCCATTGGATTTGGAGATTCGACACCTATATATATATATGTCAGTGATTGTGAGCAGTATGACATATTGCATGGCATACGATTTGATAAGAAGGGCTTAGGACCATGTATGTCAGCAGGGAATCAGCAAACCGTAGTCGTAGAAGGAATCGTACCAAGCACACAGCCTGGTGGTCTTTCAGCATGCATTGGTTTATGAACCTATAAGCCTACTTACCGAACTGCGCCACAGCTAAAGCGAACTGCATATGATATGCAATCAATAGCGTTCTGCAAGTAAAGCATTTTACGTACTGCCAACGCCGACGACCACATGCCAACACCATTGTTCCTGCACACTGAGCAAAGATTGGTTGCTGACTTCTAAATATCTCACTTTGACGCCTCTACTCACAGGCTCTTATCCGCAGAATCAAAAAGCTGTATTTTTGCATGTGAATCATTGAAAGGTCCATGTTGAAGACAATCGTACCATTGTACCATGAGAACAGTGAGTCCCTTCGGAGAGTCAGCGGGGCGGATTGGAGGATGATGTTAGCAGCGTACATTGAACAACGGTGCCACTACGATGCTCCTACAGTGATGATTAAGTCGAGCTCCGGGGGAAGGTATGACTCGCTGACTGACCACAAGAGCCCGCTAGTTCCAGCATAGCTGCCAAAATTCGTGATCAGGGTGTTGTACACTGGTTTATATGTCACAATCTCTCTCAAGAGGAATAATAAATGATACGCACGCCAGTGGTAGATTAATATTTGATGCATTGTATCTGTCGCGAAGACGCCAGCCACCTATGCAAGTTACCGGATCAGCTATTGATCAGCTATCATGAGGAGACTTCATCGGATTTCGTGTCAGCGCACCAACATCTTCGTAACTATACGATCCCCAGGGTATGTCCTGTAATATAAGCACATCTGCGCGTAGACAACTGACCAATGGAGAAGACATGTCAGTTTATTTGGGCAGTTGTAGAAGAAGCCCACAGACACACGACAGACCTCCTAGTAGGGCGGCTGAGGTCACCAAACCGATCAACGTTGCCCCTGTTCTTGATGGATAATCAGCATTTCGATAACAGTGCATGGTTTCGAACTATATACCCCTCGTCTCTTGAGACAGTGTACATTCTGGAAAATGTCGAATTTGAGTCGCTGGCGAAGACGGCGAATGTTAAAAGCAGGGATTTATATATGCCATTTCCACCATACGGCGTCAGTGTCGCATCAGTATTAGTTAGTACTTCGATAAGGAATTCAGTACGCCAAATCTGTGAAGGTTGCAGGCCACTTAGAGTTATTTACATGTACGTGTAATCCTGTCAAACGCTGAACATTGTGCCTGCCCAGATTCGTAAAACTCACCACTGCTTGAGGACATCGATTATCTGCCATGACGACGGTTGTCAATGCTACGATTCGGAATGCGGGATCATGTGTATTTAAAGACCTGACCTTAATTGGCACGACTTATGGTAGATTTGATCATTGCAATGATTACAGTAGTACTGGGGCTGGCACAATGTCCTTGTGCCCATGTCGACGTCGTGCAAGCACTTCATAATCATCGCTTGTAATATGCTAATCTGAGTCTCAAGTGGGTCTTTAATCAGCTGGGTGGTGAGTTGTCCCAGTCTCGCATATCCCAGGTAGAATCGGAAGCCATGTTCAGCAATTCCAATGCGAGGGTTGTTAGATACAGTCCACAATCAGGCTTGGCCCGGGCGGTGCTTGCTTGAGGGCCTTGAGTCATTCAGCTCTAAGCGTCGTGGTCTACACAGAGAATTTTCAGTAAATATATGTATGTGTTGGATTATGCAGTGCCGCAGTGAAAATCTCACCATTGTATGTGTCTAAACGTACAAGGGATGGCTCTGCCGTTTCGAGTGCCTTAAGAAGACCCCGGCGCGCATTGAGTACTGCTAGCATCGTACTTGCGTGTACTGCGAGGGATTACGTTGGTCAGTCGCAGCAGTAATATTGGTGATGTAGAACGCACTTCGACCAATGTTGAAGAATAAGGCGGTATATATGAATGTCCCTGGAGCCACCAGCAGCTACAATAATAAACGTCAATGACCATTGAGATAAACCAGAGCGATAGTTTTACAGCAATAAGAGAACCGACTGAGCAGAGGCCAGTCAACAGGCCAGTGTTCAGAGTGAATAGCACCTGGTTGGACATATTCAGATAGATCGACACACGAAAATATCAGGTAGAGACATACCAGCGTGTTAATGACTGTGTTAGATCTGCACCATTGAACATTTAATAAACATCAGTGACCGAAGGTGATAAGTGGCTCGAAAATACGAACTTCACGATACCAGAGCGAGCACGATGGAACAAAACACTCAGACTGATTGCGATAAAGACATCGCCAGCAGCACCACACACATCGGCCACAATGATGGCGTTCTGTAAACCGTTCGCTTGCTCAATATGCAAAAATTGTCATGTATAGCGAGATCATCCACCTTGAGGGTGGCTGCATTGCTCACATCTTGAATGATACGCCTTTGCAATACATAGTCAGTAAGCATATAGGCCAAGATCCTGCATACTGCACATACGCCTGAAAGAAGAAGACTGTCATTTGCGCCTTTTGGTGAGTATCATCGGTCTAGAAACAGACACTGAGCCGGATCCTACCCAAATTGGCCACTGGGATTTTGTTAATTTTGACTGCAGGTCAAACGCTGAAGTTTCTCACCAAACTCGACCACAACCAAGGCCAGCTACAGTGACATACCTGAGCGATGCAATATATGCGATGATTACACAAGGCTCACCGGTATTCCGCATAACCAGAGAGTAACCTCGTTATGCTTGCACACTAGAGAAAAGATAAACAGGAGTTTCAGAGCGCAAAAGGAAAATCTACTGACTTGCCCGCACGCGCAGCAGGAGAAAACTACAGCCATCCGCTTTGGTGAGGACGTGCGGAAAGACAAATGCATTTCGTACCATTGGACCATGAGAATCTCCAAGTCCTAAATCCGACTCAGCAGAGCACAAAAAGCAGTTGCTCAAATTACATACGTTGAACAAAGACGAAAGAAGGATGCTCCTAGAATGTGGATCAGTTAAACGTTAAAAGTGAGGGTTGGGCTTATTCAGCTGACAATGTTGCGTCATTTGTTGCAGCATAATTTCCAAAGTTTGCGATCAGGGTCGTATGTACTGGATGTAATTTCAGATATAGAAAGGCAGGGATCAAATTCGAAGGTTGCTCACACCAATTGCATATCAGTATCTGATGAATGGCGTCGAACGCAAAAACTCCAGCTACCTGTGAAAGGAAATGACTGTTATAACACGCAAGCTTTGCACGCAACATGTTGCCGACGCACCAATATCCTCAAGTACCTGCGGTCTTGTGGAAAGGTAGAGAAGTAAAAGCAACATTGCGCGCAGTTGACTGATTGGACACGAGCAGCTCAGCAACTGATACCATGCAGCACTATGGGCGACACTAACCTCCCAGGAGAGCCGCAGCTATTGTGATAGCAATTAACGTTGCCCCTGTTCAAGAGTCTCTGTCAGGATGCATGATTGTATCGAAGTCGCACACACACTTACCATTCTCACTGCCTAGCATACTTGCCGGGCACGGGCACGGGCACGGGCACGGGGGACTTCAAACTTGGAAGATACCAGACGGTGAAGGGTTTGCAGACAGTGATTCAGCAGGGGACCCTTGTCTTTATCAAAGACCTGTTCAGTGTTCACAGCGACCACGACATTATTAATATATCAATCATGTTTCACATGACAAGGGCCAGGGAAACCAGGGTCGGTTTCGTGATCGCTGGCCTCGAAAATGTAATCCGCCGATCTCAGCCCCTTACCGCTCCTCCGGGAGTCGGACCCAGCGGGACCCAGTCCTGGACCCGCCCCTGTCCAAAAACCTGCCCACCTCAGTGACTCAGTCTCAGCGTCTGGGCCATTCCTTCACAACGGCTGGATAGGGGCCCAAAATATTGGGATTGTTGAGTGGGGCTTGGGGGAAATCATGGTGGGTCCGCCGCATGTGTCATTCCTGGGGTATGGGCAGATTCGTCTCAGATGGCGGAGATTGGTGTCTGGGGGATCGATCTTGCGATCTCGCCAACCAGCGGGAGAGCGGGATGCAAGGCGGGAAGGGACTGAGACCGGGGCCGATTACTGCATGCCGCTGGTTACAGAGGGCTTGCAGAGGGCTCAAGCAGGCTCAAGCGCTCAAGCCTCAAAAGGGCTCAAGTTTCACACGCTTGGATCAACTGCATAGGGCATGATAGGATACCAAAAGTTGCCAAAAGTTGCGTACGCGGCAATGGGCTCGCAGCAAAATGAGTCTTGAGATGGGTCAACCGTACTGTGTGAAATAGAAACATCCGCATCCCACCTTCATGCTCATTTTCTCCTCGTATTCACATCCCAAGCCGTTCTCAAAACTCCAGTTTTAGAGACACCTTGAGATACGGTGAGTAATATAATACCACCACCCAAGCATACTGTGAAAGTTAGGCTCACCAAAGACACTGCGCTTTCTATTTGGTTACACAGGTGTTGAGCATGCTCACGCTTAAGACGGCCGGTTTCAAATATCTGCCCACACTCGCCACTGCAAACGAATCTGGGACGACCTGTGCTCGGACTGCCTTCCATAGCCGCTTCAATTTCCCTCCGGCCTGGCACACTGGCCGCCAACTTGAACGGAAGTTCAACCCTGACAACAGGTACGTCCCCCTCCAAGCGATACGTCTTGGCCCCGCAAAACGGTGTACTGCATTCTTCCTGCATCTCGAATGTCTTGGACTTCACTGGTACTTCATAAACCTCTCTCCGTGCCACGTTGACGCATTCCGCGTGGTACTGAAGCAGATGAAACATCTGACCTCCAGTGATAGACGCGATCTCGGGGCCATACTCCCGTTTTAAAATGTCCTTTGCGAGCGTAGCTCTAGCTGCCATCTTAGCCTCCTCGCTCATCTTGCACCGACACGCCGCACCGAACACGCGCAGCGGGTCTGCCTCTAAAAACTTCGGGGATACCAACATCTTTCGCAACCGCTTCTCGATCCTCTCCGCGTGGTACTTGATTGCGACCTCCATGAGCTCTTCGACGTCCCTGAAGTTTTCATCGAATTCCGGAGGATCCACTGCTGCTGGTGGATAGCACATGAACAAAAACCTCTCCAAGACCCTCCTGGCCTCCGCTACCTGGATCACCGGCAATCCATCTTTCATCTCATTTTGCGATGCATCCTGAGTGTCTTGCGGAAGCGAAAACATATCGTTGAAAACCGTGGATGCAAGTGATAGCAGCAGTTTATGGACCCGGAAATCAACGTTGTCCGACGATCGCAGGATGGCATCTGCTGCGGGGTGATCAAAGGGTGGACCGGCATCCACGGTCTCTGGGACAGGTTGCTCGTCATCTGCGCTCTTTGTAGGCTGGTTGTCGGTCTCTACCATTTCCATCAACGCGATGAAGATCAAAGGTGCAGTAATGCGATGATGGGCGTCGTAAGTAAAAGCCTATGTTGGCGCCCACAAGTCGTATCAGATCGATCATAGCCGATATAACTCCACCAGGCTTGCTCCGCATTTGGACTAATTATCAACATGATACAGAAATTCAGAATACCCAGACAATTTAATTCTTCGTTCATTTCCCATTCACCTATTCCTAACCTACGCGGCCGCATTCCACTTCTTCTCCAACTCCAACAACGAGTCCACCGTGTCACTCAGAGACTGCTTCCAGCCAATGAACTCCTTCAACCCGAGCGTCTCCGCCGCTACGCGCGTGCTTATGGTGGCCATTGTACTGCGCGCCGCATTGCCCGTGCCCTGCGGTACAAGGCGCGAGCGAAGCTCGGGGCGGGTGGCGTTGAGCTCTTCCACAGCCTGTGCCCACGTGAAGCCACCACCACACAGCGGGATGCGCGCGCCGGAGGCGGAGTCCTTCTGCAATGCCAGGACATGCGCTTTGGCGACATCTAGAGTAATCAGCATTGTCAGTATATATGCTGGCATGACGTGAAAATAAATGATGGGAAACTCACCTCGCACATCAACGAACAGCGGGTACCGGTCGTCGGGAACGGCACTGAGTTCGCCGGAGAAGAGCTGGTAGATCATGGAGGCGGACGTATTGAGGGACGCTGGGGAGGTGGCCGCGTCTTGCAGGGCGGGACCATAGATCATCGGGGGATTCACTGGGAATAAAGTCAGCTCGACGTATATGGCAAGGTAAGGAGAGGTACGCACGAACAACAAGTGCCATATTATTCTCCTTGGCAAAATCCCAAGCCGCCAGCTCCGCGAGCTTCTTCCCCGCAGAGTACACCATCCCCGGCTCCGCGCCTTCTCGCGCAGCCTCCTCGTACGTCGAGGGGTACCAGTCGTTCTCGGTGTATTCGTAGTCCCTCCATGCCCCGCCCGCCGGCTCGTTCAACATCGCCGCGAAGCTCGAGGTGATCACCACCTTCTTCACACCTGCCTTCTTGGCGGCACGGAGGACGTTAAGGGTGCCATTGATGGCGGGCTTGAGAAGCTGTTCTTCGCCGTTGGTGATGCTGGCGAATGTGTAGGGCGAGGCCGTGTGCAAGACATATGTGACGCCCTTGATGACGTCAGTCAGGTCGCTGGTGGCAATGTCCTCGACCACGGCGGTCTCGAAGTTCTTGGGAAACTTTTCGAGGAGTCCATTGGCTTTGGACGGGCTTCGGATTGTCCTGGAAAATCATATATACCATGTCGCGGTCAATATTGGCGTCCAGAATGGATCAGATAACATGGCGTACCCTCGGACGCGGAAACCCGCGTTTAATGTAGCGGCTACAACGTGCTGGGCGAGGAAGCCCGTAACACCGGTAATGAGAACAAGAGGTTGAGACATTGCGATTAGATGAGAGAGAGTTCGAAAAGGTGTTGGATATTTGGATATTTGATTTCAACATCCGTTGCGTATTTTATACAATCGACCCGTCCCAGTATTTCTCCCAGACATCCACCTGTTTCGCATGCTGACAAAACCGTGGTGGTGGACATGCGTGATAGTCCAGATTGACCCACATCACCTCCGGGGGTATATTTCTCCCGCAAACGCTGTGCATGAATGCATGAGTTTTACTGGAGCTCGAGCTTGACTAAGCACTGGCAGGGTTCGATCCACCTTCTGCCCGCCGCTGAAGGATGACTAGCGATTACAGAGATGGGGGGACGTCGGGGAGGTTTTGGGAAGAGCTTTGAGCCCTCGGCTTGTTCCCGAGGGGGCCGAGGGGTTGTGCCAGTGGCGCTGCGTTAACGGTAGCCCGTAACGCCAGTGATGAGAGACATTGTGACAAGATTGCGATAAGATGAGTTCGAAAAGGTTGGATATTTGGGTGTTCGATTTCAGAACCCGTCGCCTACTTACTTTATACAATCGACCCTCAGTGTCCCAATATTTCTACGTCTCTCGCGATTGCTGAGATGATAGACTTCGTGAGGGCTTTGGGTCCCTCGACTTGCAAGTCGATGCCCGATTCTCCGAGGAGCCGAGGGGGTTGTGGCACTGATGCTCTTTGATGAGGGATTGAAAGACGTTTCATTTTGTTTACAAATATGATGATGATATATGTACGAGACTTCGAGTTGGACAGTTGAATGACGGTATCATGACGGTATCGATGTCTAATGCTACCAGCTACCATGCGCACTGAGCCACAAATAGACCTCCGGTCGCGAGAGCCAATTGACGATTCTTGCACTACAGTTGGAGATCTAACGGCACCTGTCCAGTATGAGTCGTTAGTACCCGCGTAGTTAAGCTGATCATCAAGTAAAATATGAACCCACCAAAGATACTGTGCTGTCCAGCAGCGAGAAAAATAGATCCATTGACTCGCGCTTGGATTTGAGTAGAGAGTTTAGACTTCCTCCAACTTTTATAGTGGCGCATCGGTTGCATTTGATCATAGGATATTGTGCGTGCAATTCCATGGCCGATTCGATGTCTTCTTTCCCCGGAAACCTATGCAGCAGAACTTCGGATACTGCATCTGAGAGGGCTGTTCCCACAGGGCAGTGGGAGAAACTCCGCAGAGAGCCCTTGCATTCATGACAATAAGTGCTTGGAGGATTGGGGTCATTTGGGAACCACGAGAAGTTAGCGACGGCTTGCCGGGCAGCTTGAACACAGTCCTGATGGTACTTGAGAAGCGCGAAGAGTTGTGTAGAGGATAGGGAATGCATCTCAGGTCCAAAGATCCCGTCCAGAAGACTGGCCTGCGATAGAGTCGCTTTGGCGGCCACCCTAGCTTCTACATCCATCCTATGCCGGCAAGCGATGGCGAACACATGCGCTGCATTGTCGCTTATCCGGTTTGGTGCGATAAGCGCCTCCCGCACGCGTTTCTCCACCTTCTCGAGACTATATTTCATCGCCGCACCCAGCAACAAATCGACATCCTCGAGCTTCAGGTTATCCAGAGCTGTCGGTTGCACAACTTCCAACGGATAGCACATGGACAGCAGCAGTCGAAGAATCTCCCCGTTCTCCGACACCTGTATTACTGGCAAGCTATCCTTCGTTTGGCTCTCATCATCTGCGGGGATCGTGGGCGACTGGGGGAGTGAGAACATGTCTTCGAAGAACGGTGACCCCATCGAAAGCAAGAGTTTGGAGATCCTGAAATCAACGTTGTTCGATGATCGCAGGATAGCATCTGCGTCTGCGCGGTTGAAAGGTGCGCTGGCCTCCGTGATAGGATGTGCGGCCGCCTCGGTATCTGCGGGTTCATACGAACTGATTTCGGCCATGATTTGGATGTCGTGCGGGAAGTGGTTGTGTTGTATGGTGTGGAGGGAAGGCGGGTGTTTGTTCGAAGAATGGCGGTGGTGAGTATCTGCCTGCCTTTCTTTATCAGAGATCGCGAGGTAAATCTCAGACTGTTCTCTATATGGGCTGTGCACGAGGTGTCAAGTTGCATCATGTGCGAAAGTCAAGTGACTTGACATACTTTTAGTTGAAATGCGATTGAGGTTACAGTAATATCGATTTGCGGGCAGACTCATGCGATGAGGATACGACGGAGCTCGCAAAACTACAAGATTCGGTCGCTAACAGATCACTGCGTGCTCAGTGGAACCCCTGTGGATGGCAAGGCCCCGTGAAAGTGAAAGGTTACTTGGATGCATTGACTGACGGATATGTCGCAAGATGGTCCGGGAATTGTATCCAGTTCGAAGACCGCTAAAGCCGGGCAAGGAGGGCAGCAGTGGCATATCATTTGCTTCAGTAACGCTTATCAGTGTCTATGAGGAGATTCCAGAGAGAATTATTTGCTAGAATGCTGAGAGGAAATATCGAATTGTGCAGAGTTGAAATTGATGCACATTGCGTATCACTTTGAATGATATCGATCATATAAAATGCGGCAGTTTTATAGGCCTCCTGATTCAAAGCCACGTTGCAACCGCTTGGATATGCCCCACTCACTCCCGCTTCTAAAATCGCATACACACTTAAAGCTGCAAATGCCGGGATACCTGGGACCCCGGATGTCAGAGACCGTGACCATAAACAACTTTTTCAAGAAGTCAAGCTCTCCGAAGACAGCCGAAGGCACAATATCAACACGTATGGCCCGCGTGTATTCTTGTTACTTGTATAGCTTTCGTGCTCTGGGTTCCCAGAGACACAATGATCTATTCGCTGTTATTGCACCTGATGCAAGATAATTTGCGGGGGCCTGCGAAGTCGCCACTCACACCTGCCTCAATCTCCATCTTTATAGGCAGCCTCGCGGCCAGGACTTCAAGAATCTTGTTTGGCTTGTGGAGGACATTCGTGAACTGGAAAGTCCGGGAGGGTCATGTGGGAACCATGAGAAGTTAGCGATGGCTTGCCGGGCAGCTTGAACACAGTCCTGATGGTACTTGAGAAGCGCGAAGAGTTGTGCAGGGGACAAGGAATGCATTTCGGGTCCAAACGTCCCGTCCAGAAGACTGGCCTGCGAAAGAGTCGCTTTGGCGCCGGCCCTGGCTTCTGCATCCATCCTGTGCTGGCAAGCGATGGTGAACACATGCGCTGCATTGCCGCTTATCCGTTTTGGCGCGATGAGCGCCTCCCGCACACGTTTCTCTACCCTTTCGATATTATATTTCATCGCCGCACCCAGCAACAAATCGATATCCTCGAGCTCATCATCTGCGGGGATCGTTGGCGACTGGGGGAGTGAGAACATGTCTTCGAAGAACGGCGACCCCATGGAAAGCAACAGCTTGAAGTCACCGTTGTCCGATGACCGCAGGATGACATCTGCATCCGCGCGGTCAAAAGGCGCGCTGGCCTCCGTGATCTGAGGGTGTGCGGCCTTGGTATCTGCGGGTTTATACGAACTGATGTCAGTCATGATTTGGATGTCGTGCGGGAAGTAGTTGAGCTATATGGTGTGGGGGGAAGGTGGGTGTTTGTTCGGGGAATGGCGGTGGTGAGCCATGAGCATTTGCCTGCCTTTCTGTATCAGAGTTCGCAGAGTAAATCTCAATGTCTAGATTGTTCTCTATGTGGGCTGTGCACGAGGTGTCAAGTTGCGTCATGTGCGACAGTTAGGTGACTCAACATACATTAAATGAAATGCAATTGAGGTTAATACCGATTCGCAGGCAGCCTGAGACTCAGACTCCTGTGATGAGGATACGACAGAGCTGGCAAAACTACAAGGTTGGGTCGCTAACAGGTCACTGCTGGCTCAGTGGAGCCGTTGTGGATGGCTCGGCTTAACGAGCCCATGAAATGGCTTAGACTATTCTGAATGATTACTTGGATCGACTGACGGATGTCGATAGCAAAATGGCCCGAGAATTGTCTCAAGTTCGAAGACCACTAAAGCCGGTCAAGGAGGGCTGCAGTGGCATCTTCAGCAGCAGCATCAGTGCCTATGAGGATATCTAGATAGAGCTATTTGCTAGCAGGCTCAGAGGAAATATTGAAGTGTGCAGAGTTGGTGCAGAGTCAATGCAGAGTTGAAATCGTTACTTATACGGCGGCAATTACAATTTTCATTAGAACCTCCCGAAGCCTCCCGGTCTCTCCCGGTTCAATGTTGCAACCGCTATGCATAATTGGCATGCCCCGCTCTCTCCCACTTCCAAAATCGGATACACACTCATAGCTCTAAATGTAGGGATACCTGGGACGCCGCAATGTTATCAGCTGCCGTGACTATAGGCAAATTTTTTGGAAGTCAAGCCAAAGTCAAGCTCGCCGAAGACAGCCGAAGACACAATCCCAGCGGTATATATGGCCTTGATTTCCACAGGCTACGTGTACACTTGTTTAGCTTTCGTGCCAATTTCGTGCTCTAGGTTCCCAGAGATATAATCATTCATGGGCTGTTATTGCACCTGGTGCAATATAATTTGCGGAGGCTTGCGAAGTCGCCACCCACACCTGCCTTAATCACCATCTTTTCAGGCAACCAAGTGACTGACCGACGTCCAGGACCCATGTCTTTGGTTGAAGTTGTACGTGTACCGGCATTAACCGGACCCATGTGCCGCGGCGCCGATTCGGATTTTACACAACTGTCAATGTCAAGTCCGAATAGGTCTGGATTCTCAAATGCGCAGATGCCATTGGCGCACAGTATCAGCCGACAGCAGTGCGTTTGATCTTTCTTCGTGTCTTACTGCTCCTGGGTTGCTCGTATTGTTCATCGGAGTCCCCTAGGTCAGATTGACATCAGTCACCTAGCGTTCTCGACGGTGCCTTCATACTTGACGGTGCCTTCACACTTGACCCTGACAGGTCTTATCCGAAGGTGCCCTGTTTTGTAAGGCACTCAACGAATGCGCCACCCAACCACTGTGCGTTGATCATCGATTAGCCAAGAACCGGGTTTTTTCAGCCCCGGTGCCTAGGCAGGCAACTGTGGCTCCTATGCCCAGATGATCTGGAGAGTCGCACCTGACTTGCACCTCACGGACCTCTAACTGATAGGTTTCCACACAACCTTCCATTTCTTCGCTTGACATTATGCTGCTTCGGAACATCGATTTCATTAAACACATGCCAGATTCAGTAGCCCCCTAGCTGACTTAGTGCGCGTACTTGCGGGGCTAGCAAACACCGACAAGTACAGAACAAGCTTCTAAACGTTTGTCCCGGTTATGTCTGAAGCATGTGTCTAAATCACAAGGCCTCGAAGAGCATTGCATTGCACTCCCACTTCGGCCACTCTCACAGTTGGGCCTTATCCTGTCACTATTCGCTTCCCCTCTATGTCCTGCTCCATTGTGCCTCCAGGGCGTTATCAGATCTCTGCGTGGTCCGCTGTCGTGGATTTGGACGAACGTTCTAATGGAACATTGTCGAAATTATATATAAGATGAAGATATGGTGCTGAGATCTCCATCTTTCTATCCTCTCACCCCCGAACTCACAACACAGACAACATGGCCGACGTTCAACCCCAAACTACTGGCACTGCCAATGACGTTAAACCACCAACTACCGGAACCGCAGAAGAGCTTACACCCCGTACGTATCAATACATTGTTGTGTGGATCGCATAATGCTAATTCCGACAAATGAAGAGCAAAAGTTCTTGCTCCTTTTCAAGTCTCAAGGAATCGCTATCCCCGACTCCTTTGACACCCTGGCACCGGTCTGTTAATTTCATGGATTCCTGATCCTCATATCTGAACGTACCCTGGGCCACCAGCCTGCGTTGATGGCCGAATTGACGAAGCTGGTGATACCTTTGGAAGGCCAAAAACTGGTAATTGATTATTCAGTTTGAAGATGCCATCGCTACGGTCTGACAATAGTTCAGATGGTATTAGCTATGCTATTGCTCAATGGACCCTATCGCAAGGCACTTCCAGTGGACCTGATTAGATCTATCAAGTAAGTTACACACTCCAATTTAGCTTTTGCCATTTTCTAAAAACCTTCTTCACAGCGATAAGCTCGTGGCGGTGATCTACGAGAGGATGCCCCACCCACCTAGAAACTTAGCTGCTCAAGATTTCCGGTCTGTTGACGGGGCGGACAGGCTGGGCGCTGCCTATATGCCTTATGCGCAGAGTGTCATTCCCGGGCCGACTTCGAAATTGGCATATCCGTCTTCGCAGGAAGTCTTCAACAAACTCATGTTGCGTGAGCAAATCTTGGACGCTGACGGGAAGAGAACTGGGGAGAAGGCAACTTCATGACCATTGACCTTCCAAATAGCTGCTGATCGTTCCTCTTGTACAGGTCGTCAATAATCCCGATGGGCTGAGCTCTTTGACGTTCGCATATGGCACTCTGGTCATTCATTCCGTTTTCCGGTCAGGTATGACAAATCCCAAGCTCAATGAGACTTCTTCCTTCTTCGATCTTTCTCCACTGTAAGCTTCATGGGATTGATTTGATGATGCATAGGCTGACTTGCAACCCCACAGCTACGGCGACGACATAGAAGAGCAATTGTCAGTACGCAATAGGACTGGCAAGGGTCTCCTTGCTCCTGACTGTTTCGTTGATGACCGCATGCTCTTTCTGCCTCCCGCTGCGGCAGCTCTCCTCGTGGTCTTCAACCGGAACCACAATGTATGCGTGTCACTCACGTTCCTGAAGACATACCGCTCATATTTCTGCCACCTAGTATATTGCTGGAGAGCTCTTAAAGAACGAGAAGGAGGCGCGCAACTGGACTGATCCCTCCCTTCTTCAATGGGATACTTTGAAGCGAAACAAGCAAGACGACGAGATCTTCGAGCTTGCCCGCCTCGTGAAGTTCGTCCGTTGAGCAAGTCACTACACGCACATATCTGACCCAGATCAATAGCTGTGTGCATTTCGTGAATATTGTTATTACCGATTATGTCGGCGGCGTCATGGGTTCGTGAATTTCCGCATTCCGACCGTAAACCATTTATTGATCATCATTTCTGGCGTTCTAGGTCGTACCAGGGACGGTGGAGGGTGGCCCTTGAACGCAAGCATATTCGATGTATGTCGCCTCCGATATAACTGAATTGGCGTTGATCAAGCGTATGTTAGGTCATCAATCTCCCAGATCGAGCAATCACCTTCGCGAATTTGAAAAACCCACTCCCGGACGCGGTGAGCATGACTTCATTAATGTCACTAAGATTTGGCTTAACCGTCTTCAAGGTTCCAAAGCCTACCCATGTTTCGAGGGGAGACGGCAATCTCGTCAGCATCGAATTCAACACCCTGTAGGTGTCTGAACCCAATTTGATGTCCTCCTCGCTAATTTTATGTTTTAGCTACCGCTGGCACGCGACCTTGAGTGAAAGGGATGTCAAATGGGCCGAGGATATGATCGGAGATGCTTTGAATCGCAGAGACTTCGAGAATGTTGGTCCATCCCCACATGCCTCAATTAAATATTTAACTGATCCGGATGTGCCAACAGCTTACACCTGAAGACTACATTCGAGCTTTCAGAATGGCCGAGCCAGCCCACCAGGACCCTAAGCAGAGGACCTTTGCGAAACTCGTACGCGATCCTGAGACTAATTTCTTTAATGATAACGAGCTCGCTACGCTCATCTTCTCCGCCACTGAAGCACCGGCTGGCATGTTCCGTGCCAACGGCACGCCCCTCAGTGAGATTCAAAATTACTTTCATCGTGGATATGCTGATTTACGATATGCAGTCATGGGTTTCATTGATGTCCGAGGCATAGACAGGGCCAGGCAGATGGGGTAGGTGGTTTCTTCGTACACAGTCTTTACTGTAATACTGACTCCCCTCGACCTAAGCACGTGCACCATGAACGAGTTCCGACACTGGCTTGGGCTGCCCAGTACGCTTTATCTCCTCATATGTGTTCACCGACGGGATTATTGACGCGGCTCTTATAGAGTACACCTCTTTCGAAGATTGGAACAAGAATTCCAAGATCTCCACCGCAGCGTCTGAGCTGTACGGTGGTGACATCGACAGGCTCGAGCTGTATCCTGGTCTCCACGCCGAGGGTGTCTTGGGCGATGGCCTTCACGATTACAGTGGTGAACCCCTGCGGGTCAATACCATGCGCAATGGCCTCCTACTTGATGCAGTTGCCCTGGTGAGTTCCTGATGCTTTTATCCATTCAGTTCCATTTGGTGACATAGCATGTGGTAGATTCGCGGTGACCGTTTCTTCACGACTGCTTTCAACGGTTTGTCCTGCCCATCATCGCTACTTCTTCGTATGCTTATACGTAAACTTCAGAGGAAAATTACACAGCGACCGGGTTTGCTGATGTGCAGAAGGACACCACCAATAAAGCTTATGGTGGTTGCGGTGCGTCGGGGACTATTTCCGTGTGTCTCAATCACTGACAGAGCGCATACAGTCCACAAGCTCCTCATGCGGGCTCTGCCGAAGAACTTCCCCGAAGACAGCGTCTACACATGGTTCCCGATGACTACGCCTGCTGAAATGCAGAAGGTCTTGCCCGCGGATGGTTGGGTCTTCGACAGGCCTACCTTGCCTGCCGCTAAGTAATCCCGAGGATGAGCCCAGTGTATTCGGTCAGAAAGTCTAGTGTTGTGTGTACTTGTAAAAATGTGAAATGTAAACCTGCTCTTTCCGATCTCGGTCAATCGTGCCACCGCGCATCATAATTATTTGTATTGGCATGAAACTCTCTTCAGCTGTCACAGCCATCGCGTGTGCCAACTGCGCCGGAATTCGCCGGCTCGTGTGTTCTGTTTGATAATATCAACATGCATAGGTACAAAGTAGGAGTACAGCGCTAATCATTGGCCGTGTTCGTGGCCAGGACTTTAAGAATCTTGACTAGCACCAAAATTCTGTGATGGCGATACCTACATATATATTCACTCGCGAATTATGCAAGGCTGACACTGGATTATGAGTGGGGGTGATAGCAATTGGGCTGTTGAGAATTGCGATGATCCCACTTACCGCGCGGCCCAGGATACTCCCAAGGCATTCATGCTGCGGTCACGCACCCTTGGTGATACAGCAGCAGCAGCAGAAACAGCAGGACTCCCGTGATGAACTCCATCTCTAGTGCGCATGCGCCCTACAGACGAGGTACGAGTCAGTTGTAGTATGTCTAGGAGAGACTACATGCGCCCCGGCAAATGACTATCATCAGATCAAACAGATCCTCTACTATTATTTCAGGTCCTTTCTCCGCATTTCTTAAAATCGGACTAAATAACAACGGGATCCAGAAATTCGGAATACAATGCCAATTTAATTATTCGTTTATTCCACATTCACCCATTCCTAACCTAAGCGGCCGCATTCCACTTCTTCTCCAACTCCAACAACGAGTCCACTGTGTCACTCAGAGACTGCTTCCAGCCAATGAACTCCTTCAACCCGAGCTTCTCCGCCGCCGCGCGCGTGCTCACGGTGGCCATTGTGCTGGGCGCCGGGTTCCCCGTGCCCTGCGGTACGAGGCGCGAGCGCAGCTCGGGGCGGGTGGCGTTGAGCTCGTCGACGGCCTGTGCCCACGTGAAGCCTCCGCCACAGAGCGGGATGCGCGCGCCGGAGGCGGAGTCTTGCTGCAATGCCAGGACATGCGCTTTGGCCACATCTAGGGTAATCAGTATGGTCAGCTTGCGGCATGACGGGGAGAAGCGGCAAGAAACGTACCTCGCACATCTACGAACAGGGGGAGCCGGTCATCAGGGATGGCGGTAAGCTTTCCCGAGAAGAGCTGATAGATCATGGAGGCGGAGGTATTAAGTGATGCTGGGGAGGTGGCCGCGTCTTGTAGAGCGGGGCCGTAGATCATCGGGGGGTTCACTGGGAACAAAGTCAGGTCAAATTTTCTGGCGAGGTAAGGAAGGGTACGCACGGGCAACAAGTGCCATATTATTCTCCTTGGCAAAATCCCAAGCCGCCACCTCCGCGAGCTTCTTCCCCGCAGAGTAAACCATCCCTGGCTGCGCGCCTTCCTTCGCCGCCTCCTCGTACGTCGATGGGTTCCAGTCGTTCTCGGTGTACTCGTAGTCCCTCCACGGCCCGCCCGCCGCTGCGTTCGATATCGCTGCGAAGCTCGACGTAATCACCACCTTCTTCACACCGGCCTTCTTGGCCGCGCGGAGGACGTTGAGGGTGCCATTGATGGCGGGCTTGAGCAGCTCTTCTTCGCCGTTGGTGATGGCGAATGTGTAGGGCGAGGCCGTGTGCAGGACATACGTGACGCCCTTGATGACGTCAGTCAGGTCGCTGGTGGCGACGTCCTGGACCACGACGGTCTCGAAGTTCTTGGGGAACTTTTCGAGGAGTCCGTTGGCTTTGGACGCGCTTCGGATTGTCCTGGAAAATCATACCATGTCAATATCGGCGTACAGAAAGGGGCGGATAACATGGCGTACCCTCGGACACGGAAACCCGCGTTCAAGGTAGCGGCTACGACGTGCTGGGCGAGGAAGCCCGTAACGCCGGTAATGAGAACAAGAGGTTGAGACATTGCGATTAGATGAGAGAGAGTTCGAAAAGGTGTTGGATGTTTGGATGTTTGATATCAACATCCGTCGCCTACTTTATACCATCGACCCTCGGCGTCTCAATATTTCTCCCGAGACATCCATCCTGTTTTGCGTGCTGACAAAACCGTGGACGTGTGTTATAATCAGACTGACCCACATCATGGCCGGGACGCGGTCTATATTTCTCCCGCAAACGCGCCTTGTGCATGATTTTTACTGGAGCTCGAGCATGACTAAGCACTGACAGGGTTCGATCCACTGTCTTCCCGCCGCTAGAGGGTGACTAGCGATTACAGAGACGGGGTTGTCGGGGAAGTTTTGGGGAAGCTTTGAGCCGAGCTCGGCTTGCTGCCCGAGTTCCCGAGGGGCCGAGGGGGTTGTGTCAGTGGCGCTGCTCAAGCGTTGCTGGCCCTGTTTGAGTTCTTGTATGTACGAGTGGAAGCAATGTGGGGGACGAACCTGTCCGCGATGGGGATGCGACAGCACGACGATCTTGATATTTGGAGATCATGATTACTTGTAGATAGTAATATGAAGACACTCTCGCTCTAGGATAGAACACACCGCCGTCTCACGATCAACGAAGGAATTCAATAGATTATATCAGCCCCGCTACAATGGTGCTCGTGCATAGGTTGGCGTCAAGCTTATATGTTTTCTTGCTAATGAAATTGTGACGTATTCCGACTTCCATAATTACAGCTGAAGATCCAGCGTCACCTACATATTGCGTGCCATGGGTTATTGGTGTGTTAGGCCGGCTATTTAGCAATTAAGGGCTTACCGAAGATACTGCATCTTCCAGCTTAGCGCTATACAAATCCATCGCCTCTCGCAACGATTTGAAGTTGGGTCCTGCGTTGCCTGTTTTCACGGTGGGCCGGGAGCAACTGGGGCAATTGACCGATAAAGGCGATCCATTCGCTTCCATTGCTGTCTCGATATCTGCTCTACTCGGCAGCCTGAGAAGCAACGCTTTAGATAGATGGTTCAGTGTTAATTTCGGTTGCGCCGGAACTTGATTTGAATAGTATCTGTGGGCGCAGTGAATGCAGTATTGCAATGTATTGGCGGTCGTGGCGGTCATGGCGGCCGTGGCGGTTGTCGCGCCCGATGAGAAGTCGGCGACGGCTTCTCGTGCAGCTTTGACGCAATTGGCGTGATACTTGATCAGACGGAAGAACCTGGCAGCGGAAAGAAAGTCCAACTCAGGTCCACTCTCCATCTCCAACATAGGCACCTCCAAAGCCGCTCTCGCCGCCGCTTTAGCTTCTGCGTCCAATCGGTGACGACAAGCGATAGCGAACACACGAGCTTCATTGCCACGCAGGCATTTGGGAGAGATCAACGCCTCCCGCACGCGCTTCTCCACCCTCTCGATGCTGTACTTCATGGTCGCGTCCAGCAGCAGGTCCACCTCCTCAAGCTTGTCCAAAGCTGGCTGTTCGACTGCGCCCATGGGGTAGCACATGCAGAGTAGCATGCGCAAGATGACCGCAGTCTCCGACATCTGGACCACCGGTAACCCATCCTTCGTTTCGCTGCTCTTATCTGCGGCAGATGTAGCCGCCTGGGGGAGGGAGAACATGTCCTTGAAGAAGGGTGACCCCACCGAGAGGAACACCTTGTAAACCCGGAAATCGACGTTATCTGATGAGCGCAAGATGACGTCTGCATCGGTGTCATCGAAAGGCGCGCTGGCCTCTGTGATGGGCTGTATGGGCTCGTGTGGGATGTCTGCCATTCAAGAAGATTGCAAGATGCTTCTAAGGCAGTATAGACTCGGAGAGTGAGGGGGGAGTCGATAGCGTACACCTGCTTTATTCAGATTGTGCGCGCCTAGTATCAGTATCTAGACCCTTCGAATCGAGATGAGCCACCATGATGTATCCTGTGCTGGTACTCCAACAGAGTAGACACCTGACATACCTCAAATAGAAAAACCTCTATGTTAAGACCGTTGAAGGTCTGGACTTAGTCTAGACTGCGTTGGGACTGCGATCAGCCGCAAGGTCAACTTTGTGTTTGCATCCGCCAGCAGTCACTATTGTCGATGTGGATGCAACGAGCCTATCAGACTATAGTGGTCCACATGTTATTAGATGTCGTGAGATGGGATTTCTGCAGAGTTGCAGTGCTTCCAAGTAACAAGTTCACTTTGAGTTACTGCAAGGAAATATGAAATATGTCAAGGGAGACCGTGGGACAAAAGACAGGTTGACACAACTTGAACTAGCCGCTCGCAAGACTTGCGTTCGACTCGCGGCCCGGTCTGGCCCAGCATATTTCTACCTACCCTTAAAAATCCCTCGGATGCCGCCTCCAACCTGCAGCTATTCTGTAACAAAATATTTCCCTGGATGTACCTCTTACATTATTCAAGATGGAACCCAAATTTCCCCAGGTTGGACTCGATCTAGCCCCGGACCGGTATTCGACCTCTGGCAAAATGGGACGAACATTTGCATGTCATTGGTATGTCATGTTAGGGCCAGAATATGTAGAATACCTAGCACCCTACCGACTCCCCTTAGCCGCGTATGCTACTAATTAGATGGTAGGAATGGGTAGGGCTCAGAATATGTAGTAGGGTGCCGCATCTTGCAATGTCTGGTAGGCCATAACAGGCCATACAAGGCCGGCGACGGTGGCCCAGGTATCTTAGCAGGGTCCTCGCCACTGCTCCGGGTTCTGATCCCACAAAATGGCAGATGGGTCAAAATGATAATATTGAATGTATACCAGTACAAAAAATTACGCGAAGCGCTAGCAGCAACCGGCGCGGCGGGACAACGGAAGGGTGCTGACACGAGACAAGAAGGTGACGGCGAGCAGTGTGAAGAGCGAGACGAGACAAGACTATACTGGCGAGCAAGAAGGTAAGCAAGACAAATAAAATGAACAAGGTGCGGACCACTCCCATGATGCTGCAGGCGCAACAAATGGCAACATATGTGTGCATATAAATCTTGAGATATAATGGTGAGATCAGTCGAGTAGCTATATAATGAGAAGCACGACTTACTGATGGTGAGCTTCACGAATGCCGCGCGTTTTAAATCTAATACACCGTTAGCTGCCGGTTTGGGATATGGAGATGGGGGTGGGAGGGGAAGCGATCGCGGGATGGAAGACGGATGAGCGGGAGGGGGGAAGATATGGAGTGGGTGGGAAGCGATCGCGGAGTGTGAGCAGGAGAGAAGGTGGGTGCGCGGTAGGAGGGACAAATTGCAGTGCGAGAGATGTACGTGCACACGTCTGGGCCTGAGGTGAAGGTGCGTGAGGGCAGGGACGTGCAGAGGAAGGGATGCATGAGAGAATACATTTGTAGAGATTTGAATGCGTCGAGGGAGGGAGGGACGCATGTGGGAGAGATGCGTGTGGAAGGGACGCGTGCGGAAGGGACGCGTGCAGATGGGACGCGTGAGGGGGAGGGTACGAGCAGGTGGGGATGGAAAGAGTATAGGGAGGGGACAAGCGTCGAGGAGGAGGGCAAGCGTCGAGGAGGCAACACGGAGGAGGATCCGAAGAGATCCGACCAGACGCGCCGGGAAGGACGCGCAGGCTGGAAGGAAATGGTTGTGGTAGAGGCATTTGTCGCCGCCAAAACTTTATTATAAGTAGTTTTGAAACCCCGCAGATATTTTGAGCAATAAATAATCATAGGCAGCAGAGAGCACAGCGGGAGCAGAGAACAGCAGGCGAGCAGAGCAGTCGTTATCAAGAACAAGTGGCGGTGGCATTGGGCCGCTGTGTCGCCGCCTCGGCGGGCGCCGACGAGTGTCTTGTGATGCTCGGACAAGCTGTAGCCTACATGTATTGGCCATCTATATCAGCACCCTGCTATAACCGTTATAAGGTAGCAAGCTTGTTGAACATATTGTGAGGCTTCAGCACGTTAATATGGTCCTGGCAAGGTCACAAGTAGTTTACTACCTTTATAACATGCACCAGCACTCTTCATGGCGTTTGATATATGCGGTACGTCTAACATAGTTGTGCACATTTAAGTTTGCTGATGTGCTTGGGTTTTGAGCGGCCTGGCCGTACAGCTATATAATGCCGGCCTTGAGGCACGGGCCGCGGGCGTATATGTACAGCAAATCAATCGATAAAGAGCATTTCTGAGCACTTTCTCGACTGCGTATCTCCATGCCCGCACTTACCACAAGATTCGCCTATATCGCCAACGGCACATATTTAATTTGTGCGCAGACTCAGACGACATGCCTCACGCTCACCGATGGGAGTGCAGGCGGCACAACACTGACTACCTGGGCATACCAGGCCAACGATCC
>KV417564.1:0-31841 GCA_001630335.1 Athelia psychrophila | reverse complement strand
CAAGTTAGAACCAAGTTAGAGACGACGACAACGTGACGAACTTAAGGGGTGTTTCGGTGACAGAAAGAAGGTTGACGAAGTTTGTTGGCGAAGGAAGGGTGTGTGGTATTTTAAGTTGATGTAAAGCGCAACTATAGTACCAGCTGTAATTGGAACATGGACCGAATCTCGTTGTCGTAGTGCGGCGCAATGCCCGAGAGCGTAAGATTACGTCTATGCCGTCGTGGGATAGTGGTTCCGGTCGCGCGGAAAGTTAGTGATACTTGGGCTTATAGGTCTTCCCATCTGTATAGGTTTTAGAGCTTCTTGGACCTGTAGTGTCTCGTCTGTAATTGTAGGTATTACATCTATAGCTATAGCAGCTGAAGCGGATCCTTCACTCTAATCGTCTCCCACTTTATAATCAGAGTGTCAGTAGCATCCAACTAACAGGTCGTATAACTATTAAATTAATAACGTTTATATTTATAGAAATTATGTCATGTCTTATGTACGTGTCGATGGAGAGCAGTTGCAACTATGTAACGATGTAACGGTATGCTCCGTGACGACGATGCAAATCACGCCGCGACCGTTGTATCGGTCGGGTCGGTGCTCCCGTCTTGGAGCGAGGAATGTCGGTCCGTGCAATCCATGTGGGGGTTGCGGCGGTCATCTTACGGCTGCTGCGATCGCGGCTAGAGATAGAACAGCCGAAGCAGCTCACAGCTTTTAAGTTCAAGTTTCGGAAGAATAGTGGTCATGTGATCTCGACAGGCATGTGAAGCAATTTGGTTTTCCGACCACGCGTTTCCTGTCCTCATCTGCTTACAGCACATACTATCACCGGCCCCCCTTTTAACAAAAGACCACCTTTTAACAATCCACTTCTGTGAGCTCAACTTGAGGCTTAATGAGCTCACTTTTTTTTTCACGGAAAGCTGAGTATGTGAGGAGTTTGAAAATGAATTTTTTGCGAATTTAGAGACACCTTAGAAGTACATAGACTGTAGGTTGGCTGTCAAATGTCGAGGTTTAGGCGAACCTGGGATGAATCTCCTTCGGAAACAACCAATTTGAAGCCCTTGATGAAATAAATATTCAGGCATGATCTCATGGACATATAAAACGACATAACCCAAGCCGGAGATGATTGGTGACATGCAGAAAGCAGACGCAGGGATGCGGGAGGATGATTTGCGCGCTGCCACGTGCTGTTAAAAGGTGGTCCAGTAGGCTCGGGAAACTTACACCGGGAAGAATAAAATACAAAAAAATCATAACCATATGCATTCAATGTTTCCCCTTCTATCTACAGAGCTCCGGGAGCGAAAGATGAGACGAGGGCAGAGTATTTCGTCGAACACAGAATTTCTGTTAAAAGGTGGGCCGGTGTTAGTAATCGTCCCATAAGGCCACGCTGTTTATGTATATACGCACATGCGATTCAAAGTTAGATATGTAATGGTACGAGGTCTAATTTGAAAATGAGCCCTCCAACAGCGATAAGCAGTGATACTGCGGCGTCCATCTTGGACAACGTGACCAAACCCGTGAGCTGGCCTGTACTGTACTAATGCGACCTTAGGTTCAGGCTGGTATGTGTGTCCGAGGTCACTGATACTTATGTTCAGAGGTTCAGATCGGGCGGTGATCTGGGACAAACTTCGAATAGGTTCAAAATCTGGCCCAAAATAGCAAATCCAAAGGGCTCGGGCGAAAATCTGATCCAGAAGATGTTCATGCCTCAAATTTTCGCGTGACAGTCACGCGAAGCCTTTAAATTGGGACATGTGCCGAGCTTAAGGTCGTATGATAGTACAGTATACGGTACGTCTAACATAGTTTCGCACATTTTGTTGATGTGCCTGGGTTTTGGGCGGCTCGCCGCACAGCTATAGAATGCCGGCCTTGAGGCACGGGCGTGTATGCACCGCAAATCGATCGATAAAGAGCATTTCTGAGCACTTGCTCGACTGTGTCTCCATGCCCGCATTTGCCACCAGATCCGCCTCTATCACCAACGGCACATATTTCATTTGTGCGCAGATTCAGAAGACATGCCTCACGCTCACCGACGGGAGTGCAGGGACGACACTGACCACCTGGACATACAACTCCAATGATGCGGAGCAGCAGGTAATTGATCATTAATGAGTGTTCGGGCCCCTCCATGTGTCTAAATTATCTCACAGTGGAAGATCCTTGCCGATGTTGTTGCTGGGACGTTCACAGTCCAGAACGTCCAGCATTCCAATTTTGCTGCGGCTTCGACTGCTGAGACGAGCGATCCTCCTGTCTTTGCAAGTCAGACTCCATTCAATTGGTATGTGGAAGGCAGCGGGGGCGCATACATGTGAGTGGCCAAGCTAATCCGATATTGGGCCAAAGCTCAAGAATGATCCGCGCAGATTCTCGCCTGACTCGACCTTTGATATCTCCTGGAATGTTGAGGACGGTTATGCAAACGACAACAACCCTGTAAGCACAAATCCTGCGTGGACAGCTTTGGCTGAACTAATAAAAAAATCAGGTGTGGTTATACACCCTCGGCACTGATCGAACTAGCTCCGTCTGGATTCTGACAGCAGTCAGCACGCCAACGTCCTCACAAACATCATCTACGTCTTCTACTGCCCTACCAAGTGCTACAGCTGGGGCAAGCTCGGGTGGTGGACTTGACGAAGCTGACAAGATAGAGATTGGCGCCAGCGTTGTCGGCATTCTACTAGCGTTAGTTGGGTTGTACCTAGCGTACCTGGCTGTAAAGCACGAGGTACCCTCGTGGCTGGGCTGGCTATGTTGCCAGCGCCGTACTAAACCTGGTGGCAAGGGTGCGTATAGCAATATATCAACGCAGTGACAGGAGGTAGTTGTGCATGTATTCTGTACCCTATGTATATTTGCGATGTTTAAATTACCGATATGCCGGACTGTCAACCTATATGACTGAATGCGATATTTTATCCTCTGTGACTGTTGGCCTTTACTTCCTAAGCGAAGCCGACAACATCTGCATTATAGATACTGAAGTCAGACCTGCTTTGTCCAGGTTCTTGGAGTTTTTAGATATGCATGCCCTTCTGGATCTTCGGGTGGCAATGTAAACCTCAGTTACACTCACGACTCCTTGGGTTTCTAGTACAAGCATCATCTCTGTAAAGGCTTGTTTTTCGACTGCGAGTAGCTTGGATATTAATGTGACACGAGGATCTTCTCTCCATCTTCGGCGCCCAAACTTGCCTGACGGAGCTTGGACGGAGCTCAAGATATCTCGGAAGATCCTTTTACCACCCCTCTTACATGCACTGTAGGCCCCTCAACGCAGAATTTGTCCTGCTTGGGCGAATAGATTTCAGCTGCAACGTGTTATTGGAAATGCTGCAGGCAAATAAGGCAGAATCTAACTCTTGCAGTGCTTTGGCTAAACTGTATGTGCATGCAGTGGGGTCCGAATCGGGGTTAGAGTATTGCAGCCCACAGCTCATTAGATATTTGAAAGGCATGTGAAATAATTTGGTTTTCCGAACTCGTCCTGCTAAGACTAGCAACTATCGCGTTTTCCATCATACGCCCTCCGCGTCCCATCTGCCTATAGTAATCTTCCTATTAAGGCCGCGCTGTTGATATATGCACACAAGATTCAAAGGTGGAGATCTAACGACACCTGTGTAGCATGGGTTAGTGTTAATTATCGCTTGCCATCGAGGCCTACAATAAGCTCACCGGTGATATTACGGCGTCCATCTTCGAGAACACCAAATCCGTGAGTTGGCGTGTAATTCTAACGGACAGTTGCTTGTGGTGGCTCCAGCTGCACACGACAGAGCACCATTCACCCGCCTCAATGACAATCTCTACCTCTTCTCTATCTGGTAACCTAGCGAGGACGATGTTGGAAATCGCATCTGACGAGGTTGCGGACTGCACGCCAAAGGTTCGCATGCACCTGCAGTTTATACAGAATTGCTCTCCGAGTTCAGGCCACTCGAAAGGGCTGGTGACGGCTTCACGTGCAGCCGTGATGCAATTTTCGTGATATTGAAGTAGGGAAAAGAGTTTTGCAGCGGACATCGAATCCAGCTCAGGACCGTTTTTGCACTTCAGAATCTTTTGCCGTAGAGATGCTCTTGCGGCTGTTCTGGCTTCTTCGTCTAACTTGTATCGACAGGCGATAGCGAACACGCGAACTGCGTGCTCCTGTAGGTATTGTGGAGCGACCAACGCCTCACGCAATCGCTTCTCCACTCTCTCGACGCTGTACTTGATAGCGGCGCCCAGCAACAAATCCACGTCCTCCAGCTTATCCAAAGCTGGCTGGCGCACCGCTCCCATAGGATAGCACATGGCCAGCAGCATCCCTAGAATGCTTGCCGTCTCCGTCACCCGAATCAACGGTAGCCCGTCCTTGCCGATGTCACCTGCGGTGGTTGATGGCGACTGGGGGAGTGAGAACATGTCTTCGAAGAACGGTGACCCCATTGAAAGCAGTAGCTTGACGACCTTGAAGTCGACGTTATCTGACGATCGCAAGATGACGTCTGCATCTGCGCGGTTGAAAGGCGCGTCAGCCTCGGTGGTGGGCTGTGCGGCTGCGCTATTCGTGCTGGGTTCATCTTTCGCCATGGCTCGTATGTTGTGCGAAGTCGTGCAGTTGTGTATGGTAGTGGTGGTGATTGGAAGGAAGGCGACGGTGGGCCCTTTGTCGCTTTTATCTTGATGATGCGCGTCTTGCACCACACCCAGAATGTTCTTTCGATGGGCGGCTGTGTGCGGGAGGTGTAGAATTAATGGTTTACCCCACGCGCTCGGTGGGGGTAGTTCACCAAAGTAGTTCACATGAACATGACATCACTCCATTGAGAGAAAACAGCAGTTTAAAGTGAATTCAATTTAACCGCAGAGACGAGTCTCCTGGAGGCAAAACATGCGAGGCCATCAGGAAACCCATGTAAATGCGCTACAAGGGTTGCCCACAGCACTTCCCGTCATCTGAGGTGCAAACAACATTTCCTTCAATCCATGCGTAGCGAGTCGAGCCTATTCAGCTACCTGGTTGAGACGACCAGCCAACCGGCCCTGAGAAAAGATATTGCGCTATGGAGGTATCCTGCGCATGGAGGGTGGTGTCTGGCGCCATACTCACGGGCCTAATCACAGATGAAGCGCCAGCTCCACCTACACCGAGAATCAGCGTCTTATCACGCGTCAATGACGAATGATTACCCACCGACGATACCGCCCTGTCCAGCAACGTGTAGAAATGGCCCGTTAACTCCTCAACCTTGTTAGGGTTTAGGCTCTTGACCCACATCGGCGGACCCGGGCATATCCCGCAAGGCGCAGAAAGCGTGCTCGTCAACGCTACCTGCAATTCCTCCTTGACCGGCAGCCTCTCATTTAGGATGGCCATTATGGTCTCCTCTGCACCTGGTGCACCATCGCGAGCTACATGCCGCCATGCTCCGCAAGACCCGCACTGTATCTGCTGCGGGCTCGCAGTGGGATAGAACACGGGCCAGGGAAACCCGCGTGAGGCTTCTCGCACCGCTGCGATGCACCGCTGGTGATACTGCATCAACTTGTACAGCTTCCCGGCCGATATGTGCTCCAGCTCCGGGCCGTATGGGCGGGAGAAGACGGGGAGTTGCAATGATGCCTTGGCAGCGACTCTCGCCTCAGACTCGAACCTTTGCGCGCAGGCGATCGCGTATACGCGCACCGGGTCCGTGGATAAGAATCGCGGGTCGCCCAGTAGCTCCCTGGTTTTTTTCTGCACGACTTCGATCTCATACTTTGAGGCTGCTTCTAATAGTAGAGCAACATCCTCAAGGTTCTCCAGAGGAGGTGGAAGGACTGGATAGCACATCAGAAGCAGCGTTCTGAGGACTCTGCTTCCTTCCTGCATCGGAACCACTGAAAGGCCATCTTTGACCTCGTCTATGGTACCAGTCCTGCCATGTGGTAGCTGCGGTAGCGAGAAGAGTTGCCTGAAGAAAGGGGAAGCAAATGAGAGGAAAAGCTTGAAGACCCGGAAGTCCACGCTGTCGCTAGCTCTGAGGATAATGTCACCGTCCGGGTGATCGAACGGAGCTGCAGCATCTTCCACGAGCTGTTTGGTTTCTGCCACTGCGGTTGGGGGCGAGGTTTCGCTATGGGCAATTTCCATTGATAATCAGCTCGATTCTGGTGTACGTGGCGGGGTTGTGTGGAGTTGGAGGCTTGGAGTGTACAGGTGACATGTGGCTTGGTAGTGGCGCTAATCGGCGCACAGAGGCCGCTCTGATCCGCCATCCCGGGCCGTTCATATTTTGACTGCCAACTGTTGGCCAACTGCCAGCACACGACTACAGCTACAAACAACCAGGATCCTCAAATCTTGTCGCACACAACAGTGGCCAGATGGCTCAAATTGAGTCCACCGACAACCTATCTTTTACTGAGGCTGCTTCCCCGTTTGACGATCCCAAAGCCGATGTGATTCTGCGCTCATCCGATAACGTGGACTTTCGCTGCTACAAAATCCTTCTTTCGCTAGCATCGACGTTCTTCGAAGGGATGTTTTCTCTTCCTCAGACAAGCGCAGCGGAAGGTGCTTTGATGAAAAATGGGTTGCACATTGTGCCGATGGAGGAGGGGGCGTTGGTCCTAGAAGCTATATTGAGACTGTGTCATCCTTCGTCCATTGGCCATCCCCCAGCCATGGAGCTCGATGATATCAAGAGTATATTCGATGCTGCCAGAAAATACGACATGGAACATGCCGAAGAAATCATTCGCAGTGCCCTCATTTCTGCGCGGTTCTTGGACCAAGCACCTATGCGAGTATTTGGAATTGTATGTGCTTTGCGCCTGGCCACTGAGGCCCAGATTGTCGCCGCCGCGACATTGGACTCAAATGTGGCAGATTTGGATTACGTCCCAGAGCTGGAGTACTTGTCCGGGGGCGATATTCACCATCTCCAGATGTACCACAAGGCGTGCAGAAAGGTGGCGCAGGATATTGCCGGCGAGATCAGGGACCTTGTGGATCCAGAATGTTTTCGTTGGTGGTTCAAGTGTGGCGAAGTTAGCGCAATTTGCCCCTTTGGCAAAATATCCGGGTCGAAGATCAAAGCAGCGACGTGGTGGATTGACAATTACCTCGTACCCTGTCAGGAGAAGTTAAAAAACGCGCCGATGGGCAAGAAAGTGACGGCGAGCGAATGCATAGGTGCAGCTCTACTGGCAGCGCAGGCTTGTCCCGAATGCAAGCACACCTCCCTCGTAGATTTGGAAGACTTCGCATGGCGTTTTAGCAGAGAGATTGACAAGGCGGTCGCAAAGGTACTCATCGATGTAGACCCTAGAGGCCCTAAATCCAGCAATGGCAGCTAACAATTGGACCGCACAGGTACCACTTCAACTCTCATGGATGAAGATGCAAGAAAAGACGGCGGAGGAATAGGAGAGGGAGAGGACGCGGGGGAAGAGCCAGGTCGCACGCAGAAATGATAATCCCGACCGGAATGCTAGGTGGACCACACTACTAATATATGATATATCTCTAGCCATTCATACTCCCGAAATGGCACGCCCAGACGTTTCAAAATCACATTATGCAGAGTGCATGTTGCTGTGTGACAGAACCAGGCCGGTCGTCGAATCACAACTTGTAATATATTCTGTAAAACAATATTGGTGCATCAACGAACTGCTAAAAGGCGGCCGAAATCTACGCGGGAATGGATCTCTGCGGCTGAACGCTACGCTGGTGAACCGTTAAACCCCTGAACCATATGACATGCCGAGGGAGTTAGACATGCTCTAACTACTCAGGCGACTCGAGCCAGACTCCGGATCGAAGTTACCGCGACATTTCGACGACTCAGATCGGTGCTCAGATCGAAGTCGCCGGATCATTCTACCGATCTAAGATTCTGAGGTTTTTTCCGCTTTCCCCAGATGCATCTGGGCTCGGACTTGTCCCCGTCCGGTCTGCTCTAGTGTAATTTAATTATAGGGCATGTTATATTATATTGGAGTTGGGCGAACTAGTTTTACAAAGCCAGCATGGGGTCCGTGGGTAGTATGCAGGTTGTACTCAGCACGGATATGGGGGCATTCTTATAGGACCTCCCCCGAATAAAACCCCCACCACCACCACCACCACTACTGCCATCGGCAGACTATCGGATTTCAGAGCTTCATCTTACGCACCTGATGGCTCAACGCGAAGCGAACAGCAGCCTATCTGTGACCGATGCCACTGCCCCGTTCGACGATCCCAAAGCCGATGTCATTTTGCGCTCATCCGATAACGTCGACTTTCGCTGCTACAAAATCCTCCTTTCACTGGCATCCACGTTCTTCGAAGGGATGTTTTCGCTGCCTCAGCCATTGGTCGAGGGCAACGATGCGAAGAAAGATGGGTTACACGTCATTCCGATGGAGGAGCGGGCGTTGGTCCTCGAGACTATCTTGAGACTATGCTATCCTTCGTCCCTTCGCCACCCCCCAATCATAGAACTCGATGATATCAAGAGCCTATTTGATGCTGCTAGGAAATATGTCATGGAGGAAGCAGAAGAAGTCATTCGCAGCAGGCTTGTGTCCGCGCTCTTCTTGGAAAAGAAGCCTTGGCGGGTATTTGGGATTGCGTGCGTTTTGAGGTTGGCCAGTGAAGCACGGATCGCCGCCGCCGCCACATTGAAATTCGATGTTGTTACTCTAGAGGAGGTGGATTATTTCCCCGAGCTGGAGGATATGTCCGCAGCGGATGCTTTACACCTTCAGAGGTACCAGAAAGACTGCAGAAAGGCGACACAAACTATTACCCATGATGTCGGATCACATTTGGCAGGCTACAAGTGGTTCGCATGCAAGATGCCCTACTCTGTTTGCCCATTTGCCGATATACCTGGTAGCCGTAGGGGCGCAGCGAAATGGTGGGTTGATAGCTACTTGGTGCCATGTCAGCGGGATCTACAGAAGAGGCCGATCGGAAAGACCGTGATGGCCAAGGAGTTGGTGGTCGCAGCTCTGCTCGCGGCTGCATTGCAGAAGTGCGACAATTGCAAAATGACCAGCCTTGCGGAATTAGAAGCATTCGCGTTGCGTTTTGGGGACCTAATAGACGAGGCCACGGCAGGGGTAAGCATTGCATTCGAGGACGTGTTGAGTCCAGCGCTAACACTGAATGAATGAACCGTGCAGGTGCCACTCAACCTTGCGTGGATGACGCCAGACGATGAAGAGAAGGAAAGCCAAGGGAGGTATTGAAGGAGCCAGCTTTCGAGACCGATATCGTGGATTATGATAAAGTCAAAAGCAGAGTTGTTGTAGGGCCGAATGTGTCCCAACTGAGTGCCGTCGACAGAGAGTGTGTATTTGCAGCTGGATACCGAAGCTTCATGAGTGACTCGAGATCGGTGATACCCGAAGGTAACATGTCATTCGTCTTGCCATCCAAAGCAGAGCGCAGGTTGCAGCTTGGGAACGCACACTAATAAGTCAACTTGGGATATCTATGTAACAACATTGATACATGAACGAACTTCCAGAAGGTGTCAAAATATCAGTTTTCGAACTCCATGGAAACCGCATCGTCCACGTACGGGTCATCCCTGAGCCTCCGCTTCAGCAGCCCCCATTTCTCCGCAAGCGTGTCCCGCTCCTTCTGCATCTTCACCCCGTGGTCGCGCGCCGCCTTCGGGAGCATGCACAGCGAGGGCGAATATCTCGGCTTGGTGCCACGCGAGGTGTTCGCTGGGGTGGGATTGGCGAGGGTGATGTCGAGTTTGCGGATGGAGGGGCGTCATGTGCAGTTGTAAGGCGTCTGGGAATATATCGCGTAGGAGTACTTCTACGGGGCAGACGGCATGTTAGTCAGATGTTGGATGGGATGGAGTTAAGTGCAGCAGTGGACGTACTGACGGTATACCGTTCTCGGCAGACGGGGCATATGTGACATGTTCTGTAGTAAATATCAATGGCCTGACCGAATTGACAGCTTTCAGAACACAATCATAGCAGCAGAAGAAGCGGCCTGGGAAAACATTTCAGTACACGATACCGTTGTGCGATTATGGCGGAGACTGACCACAAGTTAAGACAGAAGGGGTCTTGAGAGCGCCGAGGCAGATGTTACAGAGAGCCATTGTAGTAATGCAAGTAAATTGGAATGGGCATGGGGTGATTTATGCGCTCCACCGAGGCCGGGGAGAACTAATATTGTTAATCCACAGCCAAGGCACATTGGAACGACTGGTGAATGCCCGGAGTAAGGCGATGAGGAGGAGTAGAGCAAACCAGAGCAAACCAGGATGGTCACGCTCGGATGACAAACAGGGGCTATTATTATGATCCTTTTTGCCTTACGCTGCGTGTGCACTTTCGCGCGTCTAGATCTCTGCCCATACCGGACCTGAAGACAGGATATCTCTGGGCCTGCACTACCAATGCCATCGCCCAGATGGTAGGTACACTCCTGCGGACCCAAGAGGAATATCAGAGGAAGTCGGTGCCCCAGCTCCCTTCACTGTGGGATCACCCGGCAGCTTTCTCGTATCTGAGCATCCAGTGTTGGGCATGACCGAATGATTCAAATCCACTCCGCCGTCAGGCCTCGAATTTGAAAGGGTCCAAGTATGTTTAATACCCTTGGATCAACTTAAAGTACGTATACCGGCACATGCCTGGGGTATGACAGGATACCATAAGATGCGTACGCGGCAATGGGTTTGCAGCAGAATGAGCCTTGAGATGGGTCTTGAACCGTACTGTGCGAAATATAAACACTGCCATCCTACCTTCATGCTCATTTTCTCCTCGTATTCAAATCCTGTTCTCAAAACTCTAGTTTAGAGGCACCTTGGGATACGGTGAGTACTATAATACCACCACCCCTGCATACCGTGAAAGTTAGGCTCACAAAAGGCACTGCGCTTTCTGTTTGGTTATACCGGTGTTGAGAATGCTCACGCCTAAGGCGACCGGTTTCAAATATCTGCCCACACTCGCCGCTGCAAATGAATCTACGCCGACCTGTGCTTGGACTACCGTCCATAGCCGCTTCAATTTCCCTCCGGCCTGGCACACTGGCCGCCAACTTGAACGGAAGTTCGATTCTAACAACAGGTACTTACCCCTGCAAGCGATACACCTTAGCCCCGCAAAACGGTATACTGCATTCTTCCTGCATCTCGAACGCCTTGGACCTCACTGGTACTTCATAAACCTTTCTCCAAGACCCTCCTCGACTCCGCTACCTGGATCACCGGCAATCCATCTGTCATTTCGTTTGCAATGCATCCTGACTGTCCAGCGGAAGCAAGAACATATCGTTGAAAACCGTGGATTCAAGCGATAGCAGCAGTCTGTGGACCCGGAGATTGACGTTGTCCGACGATCACAGTATTGCATCTGCTGCGGGGTGATCGAAAAGGGTGCGCCGGCATTCACGTTCTCTGGGACAAGTTGCTCGCCATCTGTGTTCTTTGTAGGTTGGCTGTCGGTCTCTACCATTTCCATCAACGCGGTGAAGATCAAAGATGCAGTAATGTGACGATGGGCGTCGTACTAATTACCAACAAGATCCAGAATTCGAAATAGCCAACCCAATCATTTGTTGATTCCACATTCACCCATTCCCAGCTTACGCGGCCGCATTCCACTTCTTCTCCAACTCCAACAGCGAGTCCACCGTGTCACTCAGAGACTGCTTCCAGCCAATGAACTCCTTCAACCCGAGCTTCTCCGCCGCCACGCGCGTGCTCACGGTGGCCATTGTGTTGGGCGCCACGTTCCCCGTTCCCTGTGGTACGAGGCGCGAGCGGAGCTCAGGGCGGGTGGCGTTGAGCTCATCGACGGCCTGTGCCCACGTGAAGCCACCGCCACATAGCGGGATGCGCGCACCAGAGGCGGAGTCCTTCTGCAATGCGAGGACATGCGCATTGGCCACATCTAGGGTAATCAATATGGTCAGATCATGGCATGGCGGGGAGAAGCAATGAAGAACGCACCTCGCACATCAACGAACAGTGGGAGCTGGTCGTCAGGGATGGCGGTAAGCTTTCCGGAGAAGAGCTGGTAGATCATAGCGGCAGACGTATTGAGGGATGCTGGAGAGGTGGCCGCGTCTTGCAGGGCGGGGCCGTAGATCATCGGGGGGTTCACTGTGAAGCAAGTCAGGTCGAAATCTCCGGCAAGGTAAGGAGATATACACACGAGCAACAACTGCCATATTATTCTCCTTGGCGAAATCCCAGGCCGCCTGCTCAGCAACCTTCTTCCCCACAGAATACACCATCGCCAGATCCGCGCCTTCCTTCGCTGCCTCCTCGTACGTCGATGGGTTCCAGTCGTTCTCGGTGTACTCGTAGTCCCTCCACGGTCCGCCCGCCGCCGCGTTCGTCATCGCCGCGAAGCTCGAGGTGATCACCACCTTCTTCACACTGGCCTTCTTGGCCGCACGGACGACGTTGAGAGTGCCATTGATGGCGGGCTTGAGCAGTTCTTCTTCGCCGTTGGTGATGGCGAATGTGTAAGGCGAGGCCGTGTGCAGGACATATGTGACGCCCTTGACGACATCAGTCAGGTCGCTGGTGGCGACGTCCTGGACCACGACGGTCTCGAAGTTCTTGGGAAACTTTTCGAGGAGCCCGTTGGCTTTGGACGCGCTTCGGATTGTCCTGTCAAATCATAATGTTAACATCGGCGTACAGAAAGAAACAGATTAAAATGGCGTACCCTCGGACGCGGAAACCCGCGTTCAAGGTGGCGGCTACGACGTGCTGGGCGAGGAAGCCCGTAACACCGGTAATGAGAACAAGAGGTTGAGACATTGCGATTAGATGAAAGAGAGTTCGAAAAGGTGTTGGATGTTTGGATGTTTGATATCAACATCCGTCGCCTACTTTATACCATCGACCCTCGGCGTCCCAGTATTTCTCCCAGACATCCACTACCAGTTTCGCGTGCTGGAAGAACCGTGGACATGCGGTTAGTCCAGACTGACCCACACCACCGCCGGGACGCGGTCCATATTTCTCCCGCCGTGTGCATGATTTTGACTGGAGCTCGAGGATGACTAAGCATTGTCAGGATTCGATCCACCGTCTGCCCGTCGCTAGAGGATGGCTAGCGATTACAGACTCGGACACCGGGGAGGTCGGGGAGATTGGGGGAAGAGCTTCGAGCCGAGCTCGGCTTGCCGCCCGAGCTTCCGAGGGGCCGAGGAGTTATCAGTGGCGCTGCTGGTGTTGAGTTTCTCATATGCGCGAGTGGAAGCAATGTGGGAGACGAACCCGTTCGCGATGGGATGACGATCTCAACATTTGGGGATCGACTGGAAGTGCTTGCTTCCGGCATGCGGTTGTATCGGTTTCCGTGTTATTCACCAATACCGTCACTGTGCAGACTGGACTTTTATCGGAATTTACTTATGGCATACGTAGACTTGTGGCAACACTGTTTGGCTTTGTATTTTTAGATCCTACGCGCGTATCACTGCTGCCGGTTCTGCTCTTACTCCTTTGCCACTTTGACGACAACCTTCCCGAGAAATTTCTGTGCCGCCAGATGATTATAAGCCTCTTTCAACTCTTCGAAGGCGAAAACCTTGTCCACGACAGGTTTTATCTGCTTCGCCACAAAAAGGCGATTCATGTCTTTGAACCTGCGCGACAGAATAGGTGTCAAAGACCACGTCGATGCTGGTGAAAGGATCGCTTACTGAGCCACGGATCCCACGACAATCCCCCGAAGCGAACAACCTCGTAGCATTGCTGCAATGTTGGCATTCACTTGCTCACCACCCTGCCTTCCCTGTTAGAAATGTCCGCCAGCAGTTGAGAGTATTGACGGAAGCTCACCGCAGCGATAAACCCGATGCTGTGAATCCAACCTCCGTAGCTGACGCGCTGGAAAGACTTCGCCAGCGTCCCGGAACCCCCAACCTGCTCACAGCTTAGCATGAATGCGCCTCACAGCAATAGCCTAAAACCTACCTCGATGATGTGGTTGGCGCCTTGATCGCCAGTCTAAAAGCCAGGCACAGATCAGGAACCTTACACGCGGAGCTCTATGCATGGATCACTCACGATCCTCAGAAACTCCTTGTCCCAATCGGCTGTCGTGTTATAGTTGATGACATGTGGCGCACCCAGTCTCTTGGCCAGCTCCAGCTTGTTGTCTGAGGAAGAAGTGACAATCGATGCCACGGCAATTTGCAACGCAAAGCTAATGGTTCAGGCCAGTGATCAGTGAATGGGACAGTGTGGGGTATTGGGACTCACATCGAAACCCCACCAGTGCCGAGGACGAGGACCGTATCACCGCCTTTGAGGGGAACGGGGCCCATCAGAGCGTTGTAAGCCGTGAGAGCAGCGCAGCTACGAAGATGGTCAGCACTCGGGTAGAAACGACAGCACACGCAAGCACTTACGGCAACGTTGCGGCTTCCTCATACGAGAGGTGTTCCGGCACACACACGTCGTTAGCGTCCAAACAATAGCAAAAGGACAGGACGAAGATGACTGACACTCGCAGGAAATGTGCGGTACTCAACAAGCACACCATCGGATCCGAGCGCCGCATGGTAGATTTTGAGGCTGAGGTGCCCGTGGAGAAACGCGGTCGAGAAATTGACACAGATGCGGTCGCCGTTATTCCATCCCCGGATGTCGCTGCCGAGAGCAACAATTTCCCCGGCACAATCGGATCCTGGGACTACATTCTCTTTCATTCTGGCAAACAGTGATCAGGTTATATCGAGAGGTAATTTGCTTAAGTGCTTGACGCACTCTTGGGGATAAACGCCTGTCCATGTCATCTGCCACTGCCGATTCACAGCGTTCTTATTACAATTACCTGAATGCCTTTCCACGCACATCTTTTGCCTTGCATCTGATTTCTCCCAAATCCCCCAGCACCCCTTGATCTACAAATGTACAATTGTCATTGGAAGAATGGTTAATTAGTATTGGATATGGGCATTTAGTTACGAGATCTCAGCAGATGATAACCACCACCACAACCTTTGGCATATTATAACTCATGTGCAGAAAACCACCAGCTGCTAAAGCTTTAAGAGAATCAGCAAGTGACCCAAGTAAAATAATAGTATCACCACTCACGAGCATTTTTCGATGAGTGTGTGCGCTGTACATAGGCCATCCAAGTGGTATCATCCTTTTACAAACGCTCGAAGGAGAGGTGAACAGACTGGGTGGCAAATTTCTTTCATCAACTATTGTAATCTGTATATCAAAAATTTCCCTTTAGATACACAGGTAATCACTATACATGGCCCGTGCACCCGTGCACCTGCAGAACACCCGCAAGATTGATAGCAGCAGAAAGGATGTCAGAAAAGCGAATTGAAGGAGAGAGGATGAACATCAGCCACACGCCACGTTCGCCGCTCGTTCGCCGCTCGCCGATTTGACTCGCCGGTTCGTATCATGTGACTGAGCTCCTTTAGATATATGAATACGGCGGCGTGTTTAGAGCGAGAGTAGTGTCTTCGTATTCTGCAGATCACCACGATCCCCAAATGTTGAGATCGTCATCCCATCGCGAACGGGTTCGTCTCCCACATTGCTTCCACTCGCGCATATGAGAAACTCAACACCAGCAGCGCCACTGATAACTCCTCGGCCCCTCGGAAGCTCGGGCGGCAAGCCGAGCTCGGCTCGAAGCTCTTCCCCCAATCTCCCCGACCTCCCCGGTGTCCGAGTCTGTAATCGCTAGCCATCCTCTAGCGACGGGCAGACGGTGGATCGAATCCTGACAATGCTTAGTCATCCTCGAGCTCCAGTCAAAATCATGCACACGGCGGGAGAAATATGGACCGCGTCCCGGCGGTGGTGTGGGTCAGTCTGGACTAACCGCATGTCCACGGTTCTTCCAGCACGCGAAACTGGTAGTGGATGTCTGGGAGAAATACTGGGACGCCGAGGGTCGATGGTATAAAGTAGGCGACGGATGTTGATATCAAACATCCAAACATCCAACACCTTTTCGAACTCTCTTTCATCTAATCGCAATGTCTCAACCTCTTGTTCTCATTACCGGTGTTACGGGCTTCCTCGCCCAGCACGTCGTAGCCGCCACCTTGAACGCGGGTTTCCGCGTCCGAGGGTACGCCATTTTAATCTGTTTCTTTCTGTACGCCGATGTTAACATTATGATTTGACAGGACAATCCGAAGCGCGTCCAAAGCCAACGGGCTCCTCGAAAAGTTTCCCAAGAACTTCGAGACCGTCGTGGTCCAGGACGTCGCCACCAGCGACCTGACTGATGTCGTCAAGGGCGTCACATATGTCCTGCACACGGCCTCGCCTTACACATTCGCCATCACCAACGGCGAAGAAGAACTGCTCAAGCCCGCCATCAATGGCACTCTCAACGTCGTCCGTGCGGCCAAGAAGGCCAGTGTGAAGAAGGTGGTGATCACCTCGAGCTTCGCGGCGATGACGAACGCGGCGGCGGGCGGACCGTGGAGGGACTACGAGTACACCGAGAACGACTGGAACCCATCGACGTACGAGGAGGCAGCGAAGGAAGGCGCGGATCTGGCGATGGTGTATTCTGTGGGGAAGAAGGTTGCTGAGCAGGCGGCCTGGGATTTCGCCAAGGAGAATAATATGGCAGTTGTTGCTCGTGTGTATATCTCCTTACCTTGCCGGAGATTTCGACCTGACTTGCTTCACAGTGAACCCCCCGATGATCTACGGCCCCGCCCTGCAAGACGCGGCCACCTCTCCAGCATCCCTCAATACGTCTGCCGCTATGATCTACCAGCTCTTCTCCGGAAAGCTTACCGCCATCCCTGACGACCAGCTCCCACTGTTCGTTGATGTGCGAGGTGCGTTCTTCATTGCTTCTCCCCGCCATGCCATGATCTGACCATATTGATTACCCTAGATGTGGCCAATGCGCATGTCCTCGCATTGCAGAAGGACTCCGCCTCTGGTGCGCGCATCCCGCTATGTGGCGGTGGCTTCACGTGGGCACAGGCCGTCGATGAGCTCAACGCCACCCGCCCTGAGCTCCGCTCGCGCCTCGTACCACAGGGAACGGGGAACGTGGCGCCCAACACAATGGCCACCGTGAGCACGCGCGTGGCGGCGGAGAAGCTCGGGTTGAAGGAGTTCATTGGCTGGAAGCAGTCTCTGAGTGACACGGTGGACTCGCTGTTGGAGTTGGAGAAGAAGTGGAATGCGGCCGCGTAAGCTGGGAATGGGTGAATGTGGAATCAACAAATGATTGGGTTGGCTATTTCGAATTCTGGATCCTGTTGCTATTTAGTCCAATTTTAAAAAAATGTTCAGAAAGGACCTGAAATAATAGCGGAGTTGTCCGCTGTTATGTTTGATCGGATGATAGTCGTTTGCCGGAGCCATGTGCCCTAGGGCTGAAATTTATCGCAGGAGGCCTGCTTTTTCTGCTGCTGCGGTGTCACCAAGGGTGCATGACCGCAGCATGAATGCCTTGGGAGTATCCTGGGCCGCGCGGTGAGTGGAATCATTGCATTTCTCAACAGCCCAATTGCTATCACCCCTATTCATGATCAAGTGTTAGCCTTGCATAATTCGTGATTAAATAGGTATCGCCATCACAGAATGTTAGTACCAGCCACAAGCCAGCCAAGATTCTTGAAGTCCTCGCCGCGAGTAAGTTGCCTGAAAGATAGAAGTTGCGGCAGGCATGGCAGGCGACTTCGCAAGTCTCCGCAAGTCTCCGCAAATTATATTGCACCAGTGGTAATAACAGCCAAGGAATGATTATGTCACCGGTAACCCAGAGCACAAAAGCTAAGTATGTGCCGAGATTGTGCATGGCGGCTGCAACGTAGAATCGATAAAAATTGTAATGCCGCCGTATGCCTATTGTGATCGACATCTCCCAAAGTCCTCTCTACCTTTCGCCTATACACTTCGGTCTTTTGGTAGCGGCTACCGCTTTGTTCCTTGGTGGCTTGGGAATACTTTCAGCTGAGTTCGCTGTGCCCTATCTGACTGACAATTACTCTGCGCTCAAAGCAAGTCATGGAAGGTCACGGCCGGAACGGTCAAAACTCAATACGCGCCACGGCTCGAGGTGGTGTTTTCTGCACGACTTCGGTTTCATACTTTGAGACTGCAGCTAATAGTATAGCAGCATCCTCAAGGTTCTTCAGAGGTGGGAGGACTGGATAGCACATCAGAACTAGCGTTCTGAGGACTCTGCTCCCCTCCAGCATCGGGACCACTGGGAGACCATCTTTGAACTCGCCTAGGGTACCAGTCCTGCCATGTGGTGGCTACTGTAGTGAGAATAATTGCCTAAAGAAAGGGGAAGCGAATGGGGGGAAGGCTTGAAGACTTGGAAGTCCACGCTGTCGCTGGCCCAGATGATAATCATTGTCACCGTTCGGGTGATCGAACGGAGCTGCAGCATCCTCCAGCTATTTTGTTTCTGCCACTGTGGTTGGGGGCGAGGTTTCGCTATGGGCCATTGCCATTGGTCATCAGTTCGATTCTGGTGTGCGTGGGGTTTGTGTGGAGGGCTGGAGACTCGAGTGTACAGGTGACCGCTAATCGGCGCACAAGGGCCGCTTTAATCCACCCCGGGCCACTTACATATTTTGACTGTCAGAACAAAAAACTACACGCACCCTGCATCCTCAAATCTTGTCGCACACAAGTGACCAGATGGCTCAACGTGAATCCACCGACAACCCGTCTTTCACTGAGGCTGCTTCCCCGTTCGACGATCCCAAAGCCGACGTTATTCTGCGCTCATCTGACAACGTCGACTTTCGGTGCTACAAAATCCTCCTTTCACTAACATCGACGTTCTTCGAAAGGATGTTTTCTCTCCCTCAGGCAATTATGGAGGATGGTATATTAATGAAAGATGGACTACAAATTGTGCCGATGGAGGAGAAGGCGTTGATCCTGGAGGCAGTTTTGAGACTATGCCATCCCTCGTCCACCCGCAACCCCCTAATCCTGGAACTCGACGATATCAAGAGCGTGTATGACACCGCAAGGAAGTATGTTATGGAAGATGTTGAAGAAACCATTCGCAATACCCTCATTTCTGCGCAGCTCTTAGAACAAGCACCTATGCGGGTATTTGGAATCGCGTGTGCTTTACGCTTGGGCGCTGAAGCCCAGATCGCTGCCGCCGCAACATTGGAGTCAGATTTGGGAGATTTGGTTTATTTCCCCGAGCTGGAGTACTTGTCCGGGGGAGAGATTTACCATCTCCAGCGGTACCACAAGGCTTGCAGAAAGGTGGTGCAGGAAGTTATCGGTAATGTCAGGCAGCTGAAGCCTGTGGAAGCTACAATTTCGTATCGGTGGTTCACATGTCGCGAACCCAGCGATACTTGCCCTTTTTTATCCCTACCCAGCAATTTAGCGGAAGTGCAAGCAGCGAAGTGGTGGATTTGTGATTACCTTTTCCCGTGTCAGATGGCGTTAAAAATTGCGCCGATGGGAAAGAAAGTAAAGACAAGCCAACGGATGGGTGCAGCTCTAGTGGCAGCGCAGGCTTGCCCCGAATGCAAGAAAACCTCCCTCGCAGATTTGGAAGACTTTGCGGAGCGTTTTAGCGAAGAGATTGACAAGGCTGTCGCAAAGGTACTCATTGTGATGTAGACCCCAGTGGCCCTAAATCCAGCAATGACAGCTAACAATTGGATCTCGCAGGTTCCACTTGAACTCTCATGGATGACTATGGAGGACAAAGCGACGGAGGAATAGGAGGAGCCGGGTCCCATGGCACTATGATGATCTCGAGCACAGAACGCTAGGCCAGCGAAATTCCAATCTGTAAGAAGAGTGCAAGGTTGGTGCGCGCCGGTCGTTGAGGCACCCAACCTTGAAGTCTTCCTTCCGACAACCGTAGTTCAATCAAGTCGGTTATTTATATGCAGAAATATTAGCACATCACTGAACTATAAAGGCGGCAACGCCGTGATACCCTTTCTTGATCGCGTCAATGAAGGGGTATGCAGTTGAGCTACTGTACAAATTTGTCGCTTTCAGCTAGGCCATGCCACGCGCCTCGTTGATGGAAAGTACTATGTAATTAATAGATATCAGTATCCACTATGTAATCACACCTGGAAATTGCCTGGAAATGTGAAAAAACATGACTGAAGTTGCCTATTGTGAACGAACAGCTAGAGAGCCTCGTGGCTGCTTCCGTTCCACCGCCATCAGCAGACTATCGGATTTCAGAGCCATCTCACGCGCCCGATGGCCCAACGCGAATCCAACATCCGCGCATCCGCGACTGACGCCTCCGCCCCGTTCGACGATCCTAAAGCCGACGTCATCTTGCGCTCATCCGATAACGTCGATTTCCGATGCCACAAGCTCCTCCTTTCACTGGCATCGGCGTTCTTCGAGGGGATGTTTTTGCTGCCTCAGCCATCGGCAGAGGGCGATGATGCGAAGAAAGACGGGTTGCACGTTGTCCCGATGGAGGAGCGGGCGTTGGTCCTGGAGACTATCTTGAGATTGTGCCATCCTTCGTCCATTGGCCTCCCCCCAGTCATGGATCTCGGTGACATCAAGAGCCTATTTGATGCTGCGCGGAAGTACGCCATGGAGGAAGCAGAAAAAATAATTCGCAGCACGCTTGTGTCCGCGCCCTTCTTGGAAAAGAAACCTTTGCGGGTGTATGTGATTGCGTGCGTTTTGAGGTTGACCAGCGAGGCCCGGATCGCCGCCGCCGCCACTTTGACGTCCGATGTGGTCACCCTAGAGGAGCTGGATCATTTCCTTCCCGAGCTGGAGTATATGTCCACGGCAGATGCTCTACGCCTTCGGAGGTACCAGACAGACTGCAGAAAGGCAGTACAAGCCATCACCCACGATGTCAAATCGCTTTTGGCAGGCGGCAATTGGTTCGTATGCAAGGTCCCGGACAGTGTTTGCAAGTTTGTCGGCATGCCTGGCAGCCAGGGGAAGATTGCAGCGAAATGGTGGGTTGATAGCTACTTTGTGCCATGTCAGCGGGATTTGCAGAAGAGGCCGATTGGAACGACCGTGATGGCCAATGAGCTGGTGGTCGCAGCTCTGGTCGCGGCTACGGTGCATATTTGCAGCACTTGCAAGACGACCAGCCTCGCGGAATTAGAAGCATTCGCGTTGCGTTTTGGGGAGCTGATAGACGAGGCTACAGCAGGGGTAAGCATTGCATTGAATTCGAAGAAAGTGTTGGATACAGCGCTGACACAGAATAAACGAACCGTGCAGGTGCCACTGAATCTTGCGTGGATGACGCCAATCGATGAAGAGAAGTCGAAAAGCCAAGGGAGATATTGAAGGAGCCCGCTTTCGACCCCGACATCGTGAATCATGATGGGATTAATATTGGCAAAAGATGGAGCGTTTGTCGGCGTGCTGAATGTGCCCCAGCTGGAGGTGACGCGAACCATACTGATAAACCAAGCTGGGATACCCATGCAGCAATATGAATACATGAACGAACTTGTACAAGGTGGAACCGAACGATAATGTAATGGCTGCTGTGGACCGTGATATAGTGTTTTGATAGCAGGGACGAAGGGGTATAAATTCTTGTGCGGTTCTATGATTGTATGAAGTGGGGGATGGATCCGTGGAATGTGTGGCATTGTGATAAATGATGGGGATAATGGGTTATGGGTGAAGTTTGGGTGAAGTGGAGATAATCAGATGGATATCGTGCTACATGGTGGCGAGGAAGGGTCATAGAGTGGGTGATGGGTGATGAAGCGGAGATATGGATCCACGTGTGGGGATTTTGGTATAATGTATGTATGGCCATGGCGAGAAAGGGATATGGGTCAGTCATGGTCCGTGCGAGTCGCAGTCGCAGTCGAAGTCGAGGTCATCGGCTACTGTAGCAGTATCGAGAAAGGATTACAGTATCTGTTATGGGTTATGAAGTGGAGATATGGATCCGCGTGTGGGAATTTTGTTACATTGTGGGTATGGGCCATGGCGAGAAAGGGATATGGGACATGGTCCGTGTGAGTCGCAGTCGCAGTTGAAGTCGAGGTCATTGGCGTTTTATAATTGTAGCTTCGGCGACTGCGATGGAGGAGTGAGCACGGGGGAGATGGGCTCGTATTTGGCTTGAGGCGGAGGCGGAACTCTCGGCGTCGCCCTGCGGGATATCGACGGGGGCAGGATGTCGACGGACGTATTCAGCTCGAGCCGTCGCCGCTTCGCAGGCCGCAGCGGCTCGGGGGCACTCGGGCCAAAGAGGCATGAGACACTTGCGATAGGCCTTATGCTCCCCGACGTCTCATCGCTAAACAAGAACAACAAGAAGTGTCAGTATGCGAACGCCATAGAACGCGCATGGACCACGTACGGGTCGTCCCTGTGCCTGCGCTTCAGCAGCCGGCACTCCTCCGCGAGCGTGTCGCGCTCCTTCTGCATCTTCAGCCCGTGGTCGCGCGCCGCCTTCGCGAGCATGTACAGCCCGGCCGTGCTGGCGGATGCCTCCTGCATGCGGCGGTGCAGCTCGCCGCACTGCGCGCGCAGCGTGAGGATCTCGGCCTGGTGCCGCGCGAGGCCGGCGTCGGGGGCAGGGTCGGAGAGGGTCATGTCGAGCTTGCGGATGGAGGGCGTCATGTGCAGCTGCAGCGCGTCCGGGACCATGTCGCGCGGGAGTACTTCTGCAGGGCAGACAGCGTGTTAGTTAGGTGTTGGATGCCAGGGAGTCAACATTGGACGTACCAACAGTATACCGTTCTCGGCAGACGGGGCATCTGTGCTCCGTGGTGATTGGCCTGACCGATTTGACTGCTTTCAGAATGCATTCGTAGCAGAAGACGTGGCCTGGCAAAGGATGTCAGCATACGATAGCATCGTGCGATTAACGGCCAAGACTGACCACAAGGTAAGGCAGAGGGGGTTTTGAGAACGCCGAGGCAGATGTTGCAGAGAGACATTATAGTGATGGGGGTAGATTTTCTTGTGAGGGGGGTGCTTTAAGCTTAAGCGGTCCAGCGTGGCCGGGGAGCATTGTTAATCCAGAGTCAGGACACATCAGAATGACTGGAGAATGCCCGAGGCATAGCGATGAGGAGGACGCAAACTTTAGATGACCAAATGCGAGTCGGTCAGCTTGCGTCGGACTCGGATGACTAACAGGGGTTATTATATCCTCGGACCTCGCGCTCATGACTGCTCTTACTATCACGTCGGTTGTTTGGTAGCGGCCGCTCTGACATTTGATTGCTTATAAACTTTTTCTGCTCTGCTCGCTGCGCCCTGTATCAGTCAAGTAAATGACTCAATTGTCGTGTCGGTGAGAGGAGACCCGTATCATATGTCGTCTTGCCATTCAATTGCACACGGAATCAGAGCGCAGGTTGCAGCTTGGGAACATTGAAACACCAGAAGCGATGCGAACCATACTGACATGTCAAGTTGGGACATATATGTAGCAATATTAGCACATCGGCAGACATCGACAAACCATTCGGTCCCCAGAGTACTGGGGCACCACCGGTACATAATACAATCAATGCATGTGCACACCCGCCCAGGATCCATTTGTGAACTATGAAAGCAAGTCGTTTCCCCCCTCTGCCTCCACTGTGGGATTACCCGGAAGCCGTCTCGTATCCGAGCAGCCAGTGTTGGGCATAACCGAAGACACTCCACTTTCAACCGCCGAGGCTATTCTTACCACCCTTCCGTTGTCGTTGCACCACCCTCACTTGGACACTTCCGGTGGCTCCTATGCTCGGCTCTCTCCGTATCCCGCGTGTCTCGTCGTAGATGCTGCACGCGAGTACTGCCCACTTGGTGCGGAATGCCTACACATTCCTATACGGTGACTGCTCGTCGATTACGACTGCAAGTCACCGACTCGGTTGTTTTCAGAGATAGCGGGGCAGAGAGAAGTGGCTTTCTGTGTGGGATGCTAACAACGTGATTACTTGATCAAGCCTGGTCGATATCAGCAATTGAAAGAATGAGCCACAGAAAGACTGGTCAAAGGAGCAGGACGGCAGAGTCTGCTTCTTGCTCTGTTCTTGGTAATTTGGCTGTATTACTAATTCTGATCCAGCTGACCTCGACAAATTTACGCCGCGACATCGGACATGTGCATTCGAGATGAACTCACCGGAACTCGTGAATCGTGACTTCTCTTACCAATCATGACTGATCATGTGCGATCTATATGTGCCTCCCCCTCACGGCCTTTGAATGACTCGTCAAGTGCAAAGTAGACCCATTTCATTATTCAGCACATAGCGCGATCGCAGAGAGCTGATTCAGCACTACAAGGGCATTAAGGCGAGCACTTTCACGTCTTGCCTCGCCATCCATCCGAGCCTCCGAAACATCCTCCTTCAAAGTAATTAAAGCAATATCTGTACCTGCTACCATTTGTTCTACCATCGGCGTCAACGGCGTCGAGGTATTCTACCGCTCAGCCGGCGATCCCGCTACACCCATCGTGCTCCTCCTGCACGGGTTCCCAACCTCCTCGCACCAGTACCGCCGCCTCATTCCCCAGCTCGCTCTCAAATACCGAGTAATCGCCCCGGACTTCCCAGGGTTCGGGTTTACCGTGGTCCCCGCACCGCGTAAATACAAATGTGATATGTGGCTGGGGGTTCGGGTTCGTATCTCTACACCGTAGCAGCCTTTGGGTCGGCATGTTGATACTAGGACATGTAATGGGAGGACTCGGGGTACTTATTTATCCAAATATGTACTCAGAACCCTGTCAAATTTGAGCTCAATGGATGTCTGATGAGCCACTACATGCTATGTGTATTGTGACGCGCATAACAAAATCATTTACATGTACAGTGCCGTCACAGTCTCGCCATCCAAAGCAGTGCGCTGGTTGCAGCTTCGGAACGCATGCTGATAAATCAAGTCGGGGTATCTATGTAACAATATTAATACATCAACGAACTTCTACAAGGTGGGACCGAACGTTAATTTAGTGCTTGTCGTGAATCGTGATAACTTAAGGTGTTTTGATAAGTAGCGCCGACGAAGAGACGTGATTAGTGCATTGTGGTCATGGCGAGAAAGAGTCATGGTCTATGTGTGAGTCGCAGTCGCATATGGATCTGTATGCAGTGTTGTGTTACATTGTGGGTATGGGCCATGGCGAGGAAGGGTTATGGGTCATGGTCCGTGGGTGAGTCGCAGTCGCAGTCGAAGTAATTGGTGTCCTGATGTCGCTTGTCATCGTATCATGATTGTATCCTCGGCGACTCGGACGGAGGAGTGAGCACGGGGGAGATGGGCTCGTATTTAGCTTGAGGCGGCGGCAGAACTCTCGGCGTCGCCCTGCGGGATATCGACGGGAGCAGGATGTCGATGGGCGTTTTCAGCTCGAGCCGTCGCCGCTTCGCAGGCCGCAACGGCTCGGGGGCACTCGGGCCAGAGAGGTACGAGACGCTCGCGATAGGTCTTATGCTCCCCGACGTCGCATCGCTAAACAAGAAACATCAGCATGCGAACGCCATGGAAAGGTCATCGTCCACGTACGGATCGTCCCTGAGCCTCCGCTTCAGCAGCCGGCACTCCTCCGCGAGCGTGTCGCGCTCCTTCTGCATCTTCAGCCCGTGGTCGCGCGCCGCCTTCGCGAGCATGTACAGCCCGGCCGTGGTCGCGGCCGCCTCCTGCATGCGGCGGGGGAGCTCGCCGCGCTGCGCGCGCAGCGTGAGGATCTCGGCCTGGTGCCGCGCGAGGCCGGCGCCGGGGGCGGGGTCGGAGAGGGTGATGTCGAGCTTGCGGATGGAGGGCGTCATGTGCAGCTGCAGTGCGTCCGGGACCATGTCGCGCGGGAGTACTTCTGCGGGGCAGAAGCGTGTTAGTTAGTGTTGGATGCCATGGAGTCAACATTGGACGTACCAACGGTATACCGTTCTCGGCAGACGGGGCATCTGTGCTCCGTGGTGCATGGCCTGACCGATTTGACTGCTTTCAGAATGCATTCATAGCAGAAGACATGGCCTGGAAAAAAATGTCAGTATACGATATCATCGTGCGATTAACGGCCAAGACTGACCACAAGGTAAGGCAGAGGGGGTTTTGAGAGCGCCGAGGCAGATGTTGCAGAGAGACATTGTGGTGATGGGGGTAGATTTTCTTGTGCGGGGGGTGCTTTATGCGGTCCAGCGTGGCCGGGGAGCATTGTTAATCCAGAGTGAGGACACATCGGAATGACTGGAGAATGCCCGGGGCAAAGCGATGAGGAGGAGGACAGCAAACCTCGGATGACTAATTGCCGCGCTCGGACAACAGGGGCTATTATACTATTTGTGTACGGCTAGTGAAAAGGGTTCAAGTAATGAACAATCTTGATTCCGACATATCGTGCTGCTCCTAAAATCACGAAATTTAATTAGCGTGTATAAGGATATAGAACTACAGGAATTGTCGACTCAGAATACCAGTAACAAGGAGGGGGAAATGGGAGGAAGTGAAAAAGGTTAAATTTTTTCAGTGAAAAAATCTCGATCAGTCCGATCCACGAGATCCTCGTGATATTTCAGCACAGTTATGGGCCAGGACATTTTTTTTTAAAAAAAAATCATGTTTAACCTCCATTGGGGAGGATTTCCCTATGGTAGAGGTAAACTACTTATATGTAATGTACGTATATCAGACTTGATAGCTGTGACAAAGACCGTCGCCCGTGATGAGGCTCCATGAATGGTGTTGTGTCCGGAAAAGAAAAAAGAAATGTGGGCATCCCCTGCCATGCCCCTCTGCCGTCGTCTCACTCCGCCCCTTGTCCTGTCCTCTATTCCTCCGGTTCCGGAACCACCATCGTCCCATAATCCTCTCCAAATCTCCCTGTCCTTCCAATGAATTTCATCAGCGGCTTGAGCGTCTTTTTGTGGGAGAGTAGCGTCATGATGCATCGCGTTTCCCTCCCGATTTCGGCCATCATGCAGGCGCGGATCCTGGAGGTGGCCGGGCAGTCCAGTAAGTAGTGTTTCACTGATTCGTGCCCCATCTCGCATGCTGTACAGACTGGGGAATTTTTAGCTTTCATGCGATGTAAGTGTTTGTTAAGTGGGGCGTGCCCGGTACGTAGCTGGATGTATAGCGCTGCCTGTCCTTTTGTCATCTCGGCTTGCATCTTTCGGAATCTGGTCGAGGGCATCGCCGGATCTATCTTCTTCAACCGCCCCCACTGGGCCGACGTTCGAAGGACCCCCGTTGCTCGGGTCTTGAGTCCCTTCATCATGCTCATGTCCTTCGCGGACTTGCTCCATGGCAGCTCGTCCCTCAGCAACTTCGGGAGGTCCTCGGCGGGTGAGTCCTGCGTGCCGCTGGACGCCAGTTTGGCTAGCCGGTCCGCTTCCTCATTCCCTGCGCAATCTTTATGTGCTGCCACCCACCGGAACGTGATGCGCTGTGTTGTCGGATGAGTGTTGTGCACTTATCCCTAGAGTCGCCGGTCCAAACAAATATCGACGGGCTATCCCTAGTTTGAGTTCTTCCTGAAAGTCGGTTATTTAGTGTCCTAAACGTCGATTTCGTAGAATTGCCTAAATGGGGTTGTAGGTTAGTAACTGCAAGTGAAACCAACTGCTACCTTGAATGGAAAAAGTCTGATGCTGAAAGTAACTGTAATATTTAGAAAGCCTAGTCTGTCTGAGACTACGACTCTGATGAGCGGAATTTTAACGAAGCAAAGATGCTGAAAAATGCTATATCCTCGTGGATGTACTTGATGTCCTAAACACTATTCGAAAGGGTTCTTAACGCTCCTGACAGGTTGATTTGACACACACTTAGTCTGTCTCGTAGACTTAAGCTGCTCAGAATGCTTATGCTGGCACGGATCTAACGTTCTCTTTAACGCAATGGAATTGTTTAGCGACTCTAAGTCACTCGTTGCAGGTTTAACTTAATCACACAGATGTGGTTGGTCAAAAATTCGTATATTTCAAGACAAGTAGTCAACACTGTTTGACACTTGTATAGTAACTGGGTAGATACTTAGGTAAGAAGTACCTGTGGTGATGTGTAAGCGAGGGGGGAACTAAAAACTCAATTCAAACATGCTCAAAACTCCTACTTAGCTAGTCCTTATATACTAATTCTGATGTCCTTTTTGGGACTAATTCCCAGGGTCTCTGATTGGTTGCTAACCCAATCCCTACTATCTATCTGTATTACAAACACTACATACCCCAAATTTTTTGCTGACTGAGACAATGGACCCCAATTCCTACTGCTGACTGAGGCTGACTGAGCAAAAGGTCCCCAAAATGTTGTGCTGACTGATCCTAAACTCCCCAAATGTCATGGCTGACTGAGGCTGACTGAGCAAAAAGTCCCCAAATGTCATGCTGACTGATTCAAAACACCCCAAAGTGCTGACTGAGCGAAAGCACCCTAGTTTTTCGCTGATTGATCCACAGTACTCTATTTGTCGTGCTTACTGATCCACAGTATCCTATTTGTCGTGCTTACTGATCTTTCAAAGTTCTGGGGTAACTCAACTTTCTCACGGGTGGATACCGTTCATGTGATCTATGTGGCTTTTAAACATTGGTCATGTGCAGGATTTCGATCTTGTGACTTTTGGTATTTTCTTTTTGCACAATTTTGCCATGTGGGTGGTGACACCTGTCAGCTATTATTTTAAAAGTCCTGAAGAAAAAAATGTAGTTGTTGAACCAGGATTGAACCGACGACCTCTTGATAATTTAACATCCCAAAAATGTTGTTTTGTGCCAGGACTGATCCAACAACCTCAGAGTAGTCACATGTTCTTGATTTGTTGTGGCTTGTCTATTTGCTTTGCTGTAGTCATGCTTTTTCAGCAGCTCTATTGGGTAGTGTCAGGCAGTGGAAGTTATGTTGTACTTGAACATCGGGTGGCGTGGGACCTGTTATTGATTTAATGTACAGCATTTAATTGTGTGGTGTCTGCCGGATGTTTTCGGGTGAGTTTTATATATCGCGTTGAAAATAAGCGCTGCGGCTTCTGCTTCTTTCCACTTGCTTTTGACACATCGTTGTTTTGCCTTTTTATCCCTTGGTTTTTCTGTTTGAATTGTATGTGTGTAAGATTTCTTGAACTCACATGTGCATAGTGCTGAATTCAGGCTGTTTTTAAGCGAAATTAATATCATGTTTCAAGTTCCCGCTGCTGTTGTATCAGCTGGTCTGATTGGATGCCGGGGAAATGCTGTAGAGTGTCGAGAGAAGGATCTGACAGGCAGGGATTCTGATCGATACCTTAGGTGTGTTCCTGACATTATTTTTATCTCTACACTTGATACTGATGGTTATTTGACAGCGTGTATTCACCGAGTGTGTTGGCCGATTCTGAAGTGTTGGATCAGGCATTGTCGATCATCATACCCGATAACTCCCGCTATTTTATCAATGTGCTTGTCCCCGTTTATCCTGGCCATATTTGCTCACTGCTGGGCAACTTTATGACCCAGGATCCATACATGTTTTATGTGGCCTTTGGTCACGTTACCACTCCATTCCTTCATTTGCAAGCCTTTGACTTATTCGTCACTCTCGGACCTCTCCTTCATCATGAAAAGAACTTTTCGTTCTTTCGGGCCCGCACTATTGTTCATGCCGGAACTTGGTGGTTTGCCCCATTCCTTACCCTTATTATCCCACACCGTCTCGACTTTCCCATCCGATTTCCGCTGGCGCTGCGGAATTTGTATCAGTACACTGATCTTGCTGGGCTGGACGATTTGAGACTCCCAGAGGTGGAAATTGTTCCCAAGTGTCATCGTGTCTGGAGGCGGGATTTGGTGGAAGCGGGTCCAATCACCAAGATTCAGGCGGCTATGGCCTCACGACTGCAGGAAAGCTGGGGAAGGTCTCTTCTGGTAAAAAAGGAGGTCGTTTAGTTATTCTGGTTTTTGTCAAATCATTGGTGCTAGAATGTATGCCTGAGTTTGCTTCATGTTTTGGGTGTTCATTACTGTGATCGTGATTCAAATAGGTAACTGTAGATGATCTGCGGGCCTTGGTACCCTTATTTGGTAGGATGAATGATCTGCACACATCAATATTCTTAAATGGGGGTTAGAGCGGACCTTTCACCGGAAACACGTATAAACTCCACCGATGAGGCCTGTGTGCATATTGTGTGCATGGTGGAGATAATGATCAGCTCCGGAGTGCAGTTTCTGGCTGGGAGCATGTTTCAGGTTTGAAGATTTTCTTGATAAACTGATGTGAAACCATTTCACAGCGTGACATCCGGTCCCCACAAAAAAAATGTAACCTCCTGGTTACCGCTGGACAGGGGGGGGGAATATAACATGTACAATTGTAATTAAGCTTGGCCGTTGATAGAGGGATCACCAAGTAACATAATTGTGGCTGAAACGTGGTGGTGTTTATGCAAGGATCAATATATTGGGCGCTTATCGGCGGTTTCCGGCTCAAGTTTGCTTCCGTATTTGTGAATACGTGTCTGCATGCCTGTTTCTTCCCTTCACAGTGATTCCTAGACTTTATTCTCAAGTTCCCATTCCTGCGCTTTCTTGTACGTTCTTTCTTGACTGATATACAGGTGCCGAATGCTGATTTGGCTATCATCAGCACAACGTTTCTCGGATGTTTCATATGCCAGCTTCAACGGGAGTAATAAGGTGCCAAGACAGTGCTGTAGAGTGTCGGGAGAGAGATTTGACGGGCCGAGACTCTGATCGATGGCTTAGGTGTGTACCTGCTTATTCTCAGCTGCATCAAATAACACTGATCGGTGTTGCTTCAGGGTGCTTCATCAGAAAGGGTCAAAGGCGGTTTGTGATAACGTGGTTCAGCAATCACCCTTCCACAATGCTGCCGACAACTCCTGCTACTTCATTGGGGCGCCTTCGCCAATTTACTCCCGTGACATTCAAACAGTATTCGGAAATTTCCTCCCTCAAAATCCCTACTGGTTCTATGTGGCCCATGGACGATTTGACACCCCCTGGCTTTATTTTGAAGCCTTTCGCTTGTGTGTGACCCTCGGGCCCCTGCTTCATCATGAAAAAGGAGTGTCTCTATTTCGGGGTCGTACTCTCCTTCATGAGAGTAATCAGTGGATTTCTCCGCTCTTAACTATCATCATCCCTCATCATCTCGTCATTCCGGTCTGGTTTCCACCATTCCTGCGGGAGCTTTACCAGTATACCGATCGTGCTGAAGTCAAGGACTTGGATGTTCCCCAGGTGGAAATTATTCCTCAGGTTACTCGCGTGTGGAAGCGTGACATGGTGCGAATTGGTCCTTGCACTGCGATTCAGGCAGGTTTGACAATTCGGTTGGAGCAAAGTTGGGCAAGACGTTCGGTGAAGGGAAAGGATACAAGGAACCAGTAGTCTTGTTATATCTTGTGCTGCTTTGAAATTATGAATGTTCTGACAAATCATCCTTTCTTTTCAATTGGTATTCAAAAGTGCTTCGTCCTTGGGTGTTAAACTGTTTGGCTTGGGTGACAGAGCAGGAAGCGTAAGTAAAGGGTCAGTTGGAATGGTTCGGACAACTCGGGCTGAGTCCGGAAATGTGGCTGGTACAGGCTTAATTTTTCTATCCACTGTTTTGTACGCTGTAAATACTTGAGCAGCTGCAGTTTCATCATCCTGAGGTGGTGGTACTAAAATAATGTCGTCGTGTTCCGGAATCCAGTCGTGGAAGTTCGTTACTTCAATGTTAGTCCAATCAATATCAAGCGGCTCCGGATCACGTGCATGGTTCGAATTCGCGATCGGCGCTTGATTGATTTTCGGTTGAGGTTCAATTTCCTCGGGCGTTAAGTCTGGTACGTGTGTGTGAGATCGAATAGGCTTGGATCTCGTAGGTTTTCGTGATGGTGTCTTAGTTAGTGACTCTGTAACTGTAGAGGCGTTGAAATGCGAT